>JAATLQ010036038.1:0-35042 GCA_013421005.1 Heliconius erato x Heliconius himera | reverse complement strand
ACAATAAAACAAGGGACCAGTTATACTACAATTCAATGTGTAAATAAAAATAAAAACAAGAATACATGTCAAAAACAAACCCTTTCCGAGACATCGCCAGAGAGGTAGTACTTGACATCCTTGAAAACTGGCTCTTGCAAAGTTAATGAATCTAAATCGTCGACAATCGTTACCATTTTCTATTTCAACAAAATTATAAAAATTTTAGTTTACATTAACATTGTTATTATGCTTTCTTTCAAACGCCGAAAACTAAAAACTTAAGCAAGAACGTCCATCATGAAAAATTATAATTTGGTATTACCATATATGAAATTGTAACTTGTATTATTTTAATTATTAGGATTTTATTAATATTGGTTGACTTTTCAACAACAATATTAGTATAGTTAAGAAACGAGTATTTAGCTTTTTTTAGAAGATGTAAGGATTTTTGTTGCTAAGATTTTTTTTCGTCTTTAACCTTATAACTTTTGCTATTAAAAAGTGTTAAATTATTAGATCACATCCATTAAATAAAAATACTTTTTATTTTAATTAAATATTTTTAGACTTAATAAAATAAAATTGTAAGCAACTTTATTTTTTAAGTAGCACTCAAAATATTTTTTTATCTGCGCATGTAATGGCGGGCAATAATATGGCAAGAAGTCAAGCAAGTCACTCGGTTAAAAAACCCCGCGAAAATAAAACTTGTTAAGTTAACTAAACTAATTGTTTGGTACTACTACTTACTATATAATCCAATATATTATTGTTCATTATTTAATTGGTTTATGATTTGTGCTATTTATTGTTTTTACAGATTAATTTTAAAAGATTATAGATATTTCAATTGTAAGAAATTTTATGTTTATTTTACGTAATTCTCTTATAACAGATATATACAAAGATGAACTTCTAATTTATGTATTTATGACTAATTTATTTAAGAATAATAATTCAAAAGCTTTGAATTAAATCAAAATAATTTCTTGGGATGAAATACAAAATATTTACTTATTTTTCATTTCTTTTTTCATTTTTTATTAAATTTTTAATTATTATATTTTGATATTTGAGAGACCAGTCGTGGCGCAGCGGCACAAGGTGTGACTGTAAAAGCGACTGGTTGTGGGTTCGATCCCCACTCGAGGAGATGAAATACTTATTTAAATTTATATTTCCATTTCTTCGCTCTGGTGTCGAGGTTAAGCGCGGCGTTGAGTTCTGCCACTCAACACGCAATGCCTCCAGAATTCGGCAGAAAGTGGGGAACGGAGTGTCTTAACACTAGGTTCCCTCTGCCTACCCTGCTTTGTGCGGGATACAGCGTAAAGCTGGTATTTTGATATTATAGTCTTTCAATACACATAATATGATACTAAAATAATTTTCAAACATATAAATGATAACGATGCCAATAGTATTTATTTACAAATAGCTGACAAGTAGTTCTGTAGTAAGTATATTTCCAAGCAAAAAAAGTTTGAATTGTCCTGTGTAAAAACCGGTTAGATATTATAAATGATTGTGCTTAGCAAAAACTTATTGTTACTAGTGCATTGAAATACCTACCTAAAAATATATTAATTAAAGATTTTCTCAACATTTAATAATTATATTGTACCAAATGATATAATAAATAATTTGGAATGGCAAAATATTTAAGTCTAAATGTTACTACGTTCATGGGAAATAATGATAATATAAAAACTTGAATCGTCAAAACTTGTTTTGTTTTCCTGTTGCGGAATCTGCTTTTTTTCTAAAATTATTAACATAAAAAATATCATATTTGACGTTACTTAAAAATAAATATAGTAAACATAATCTATATTATATTTAAAAAGTATTACATTTTATTACAGGCCGCCATGGCGCAAGAGCAGAAGAGTGTGACTGTATCGTGACGGTTGTGGGTTCGACCCCCACTCGGAGGAATGAATTATTATTTATTAATATTTTCATTTTTTCACTCTGCCAAAAGCTCGGCGTTGAGTTCCGCAATGCCTCGAAAAATTGACGGAGGGACGGAGTGACTTAACATAAGGTTTGCTCAATGGGTACATTGAAGGTTGTATACAGGATACAGCGTGAAGCTGATTTGATTTATGTATTCGCTAATAAATAAATTAATATCATAATGTAAGGCCTTGTCAGTGATGCGAAACGGATGCCAAACAGGATTGAACATAAAATTTGGTAGTTTACATTCTGTTAGAGATCTGCGAAGACGTTTGAATAATTTAAGGTGCACTATGACTTTATATAAAACGAGACCATATATTATATAAAATATAGTAAAAATGTTTAAAATACTAATAAATGTTTTAGCTATAAAAGTTTTTCTAGTAAGTGGTGATAGTTTATCGCCATGCCCAGAATATTTCGACTATGGTAACGATGAATATGGTGTGCATGGTGTGGTATACATACCAGCGTTCGGGCAAGTTCACAATGTAGTGTTACAATGTTCCTTCACAATAGGAGCCAGGCTACAAACTGTGAGTGTTTTTTTTTAATTATAATTATAACAATCTTGAAAGCGCGGCGTTGAGTTCCGCCACTCAATACGCAATGCCTCCAGAAATTGGCGGAATGTGGGGAACGGAGTGTCTTAACACTATGTTCCCTCTGCTTATCCTGCTGTGTGCGCGATACAGCGTGAAGCTGAAAAAAAAATCTTTGAAAGTATTTAATCAAGATAGTTATTTAAGAATCCTATATTACTAACTAACAAATATATAAGAACAATGCGCAATCACTTAAACATATTTTTTTATTATGTCCGTATTAATATATAATAAGTATAGGTAAAATTATAAATATTATATTGTCACGGGTGTGGGCAGCGGGCAGTTAGATGGTGCCCACATGCATACATATACATACATGTACGTAGTATAGAACTTAAAAAAGTCATATTTGCAATGTGTGTCAGACCTCAACATCAACTCTCTCGTTTTTTTGATTTCTGTTTTTTACATAAATACTTGAGGCCAGTCGTGGCGCAGAGGTACAAAGTGTGACTGTAAAACCGACTGGTTGTGGGTTCGATCCAAACTCGAGGAAATGAAATATTTATTTAAATTTATATGTCTATTTCTTCGCTCTGGTGTCGAGGTATAACGCGGCGTTGAGTTCTGCCACTCAACACACAATGCCTCTAGAATTCGACAGAAAGTGGGGAACGAAATGTCTTAACACTAGGTTCCCTCTGCCTACCCTGCTGTGTGCGGGATACAACGTGAAGCTGACATAAATACTTATATATAGTATTATCTTCGTAAGAAATCAAAGGTATCTAAAAAATACGCTTTGTAACTAAACAAAAAACGTAAACAACAACAGTTTATTAATTATATACTGACATATTTTAAAGTTCTTATCCTTTATAAGTACTTACATGATAATATATTATACTAAGAACTTTCAAAGATACTACGAAATGAGCAAATGTATAAATTTATATATACATTGGCACAAAAAAGGCTCACACAAAAATGAAACTAACAAAAAAAGTCGTTCTCATTTAGCATATTTTGAAATTATATATATATATATTACAAAAATTATTATTAAACTTAAGTTATTTTTATATTAGCATAGTTGATCTTAATAAACAGGTCTTTTGAAGCGAAGCAAGACAAAGAACCAAAGGAAAACACTTTATACTGTAGAAGAGACAAGTAAAGACGTCATGTTTGTGTAATTAATGAGGTGCCCGGTATTAAGTTAAAGGAACCTAGTGGAAACATAAAATGTATAAAGTGAACCTTTGTGTCGTATTAACAAACTTTTTAGTAGTTTATGGCCAGTATGTACAATCGCCATGTCCACAATATTTTGATTATAAAAGTGATAGTAATGGTGTATACGGAGAAATAAATTTACAGCCATTCGGTGAAGTTTCTACTTTACTGTTACGAGCAAATTTCACTATCGGCGCTAGGTTGTCATCTGTAAGTAATAATTAATTGGAATTGGAAATATCTTTTTTTCAGAACTACATTTTTTTCTATTTTCTTTATTTTTTTTCTATAATAAGTTTGCTACAATTTATTTATGTTTAGAGATAACTAACAATATAAATAAGTTGAAAACGTATAAGAATTTCTATATAGCTTGACGAGAACGTACGCCTTAGTGGACAGAGCGCTTGAACGGTTTCCAAGACGCGCAGGTTCAAATCCCGCTATATTCTAATTTCCTTTTTTTCATTTTATTTCTAAATAAGTAAAGTTATAGTGCTTATATACTTATTATTTTTAAAATAAAAGTAAAGGAAAGAAAAGCTTAAAAGCCTCGTTAGAAATATATTACAAAAAATAATTAAGTAGATTAGTCATCTAATGGTTAATACGACGTAAATTTATAAACATATCTCTATCTATTTATACAATTTATCATATAGTGTCAGCGCTCCTTTTACAGGAATAGTATATAGGATAAAATATTTTAAACCCATACCTAAAGAAATTAATCAAGACAACTCAACAGTTTAGACGTAGGATTTTTTTTTTCATTTCACGATGTTTATCCATACCTGTATTTCGTGTGACGCAGTTACGCATAGATACCAATAACGTAAACACATACTGCTACTAAAATACTACTAAAGGTTAAACAACTTTGAACTTCGCCGCCAATACCTACGACTCAATTCCGGAATGAGGCGTATACGGCCGTTTCCCTTTGATAGGTTAATGTGTGAGTGCGTCGTTCTTAACAAATGACGTTTTATATTACAACAATAATTTTATTATTTCTTTTGTTTGAAAATATCACTTTTTCTTTGTTTTGGAATACATATTTTTTAATTGTATTAGGGGTTTATAGAGTAGTTAAAACTGTGGTTTCATTTAAAGTGGTGCTGACACTTCCACCCTGTATAGCGTTTTTACGTACCTACATATATTTCACTTTGGGTGGTAAATTAAAGCATATATAATATCTATTAGGTGTATCACAACTGACTTACTTTGCTTTGAAAACAGAATTATATAAGTAAGTTGATAATTAAGATATCTCTAAGTATTTTTTAATTTTTTTAATATATCTTCAAGCTGTATGTATAGGGTCGGAATAGGGAGTGTTCAGACACTCCGATCGCTACTCGAATTCTAGACTCATTGCGTGTTGAGTGGTGGAACTTAACGCCGCGCTTTACTTCGACACCAGAGCGAAGAAAATTAAAATATCAAATATTGCATTTTCTCGAGTGGAAATCGCACCGGCCCCTAAATTTAAGATTCTTTTTTATTTTTTATTAATAATAAAAACATAGAGAGGAGGAGGCTAGTCGTGGCGCAGGGGCACAGAGTGTGACTGTAAAATCGACTTTGACTGTGGGTTCGATCCCCTCTCGAGGAGATAAAATATTTACTTTCATTTATATTTTCGATTCTTTGCTCTGGTGTTGGAGCAAAGAGCGGCGTTGACTTCCGCTACTCAACATTCAATGCCTCCAGAACTCGCCGGAAAGTGGGGAACGGTGTATTTTAACACTAGGTTCCCTCTGTCTACCCTGCTGTGTGCGGGATACAGCTTGAAGCTGAATTATTTTTTTTTAATACATAGATACATACACATATGATATTACATTCAGATACTATGTACGTGGCATACTAGGAAAACTTAATAAATATTATAAATCACTTATAATTATTGTAATGTAAACTAGCTTTATTAATTATACATGTTTTTAATTCTTTAAAGTACATACAGTCGACATCGGACACGTGATTACATTTTAATTGGTATTAATGTTATTTAGAAAAACGTGAATAGCGTGCGGCGGCACACTTAACTCGGTACGCCAAGGAAATTAGATATAAACGTGCGTACAGGATAAAATTATCCTTTAAACGACGTAGATTTCTTTTAAGGTTCACGCTGTATCTCACACAGCAGGGTATGCAGAGGGAACCTAGTGTTAAGACACTTCGTTCCCCACTTTCTGTCGAATTCTGGAGGCAGTGCGTGTTGAGTGGCAGAATTCAACGCCGCGCCTTGTGAAAATGGAAATATAAATTTAAGTAAATATTTCATCTCCTCGAGCGGGGATCGAACGCACAACCAGTCGGTTTTACGGTCACACTTTGTGCCCCTGCGCCACGACTGGCCTCTCGTTGATATACCGCTGGAAGTATAACTATGGATGGTTGGGGTTTCGTTTATTCTATTTAGAAATAGACGACTAGTAACGAGTGAGGAGTCTCGAAAACAGGTTTTAACTTCATTTTTGTAAATACAGAAGAAAAAAAAGTACTACAAACACACAAAAGAGGCCTCAACTTCAAGACCATGGGCGTAAGAATGTAGAGGCCGGGGTTTGCCCACCCCAGGCTACTCTGGTGCCCATCCGAACACTTTTAACGAAAACTTAAGCCTAAAAAATTAAAAAAGAACTCTTACACAAATACACAAAAATATTAGTTTTTAATTAAGTTCGAGATTCCCTATCAGAAAATATTTCAAGCTTCACCAATGTTCAAGACCTTGCTTCCTTTTTCATAAAGAAAAAGTGATGCAGGTCAATAACACACAGTAGTCGCATAGTACGCCTACAGCAGTAGTTCATTATCCGATGATTAATACTACACCTTTGTTTTTATTTTTATATTTTATCGTATAGATGTAAACTCTATCTCATTTTATATTATTTAATTAAAAATAAAATTAAATTAAATTATTTAATTAAATATGTATTTATCTTTTTATTTAAATGAAAGTGAATTATATTCTGGAAACGTTTTCTCAATGTATAAATACATTAAATTTAAGTCTCACAAAACTTTGGATGAATATAATTTTGTTTAGTATTAAAGTATATTTGAGGCCATCGTGACTCAGTCAGTGAGAGCTTTTTGGGCGGATGTGGGATCGATATTTCTATTGTTAAATTATTTATATTCACATGATAAATCTTCTATCTGGTAAGATGTCGTTTTGTCATATAGAGCGGGGTTCAGTGTAGAGTTCTACACGCAAATTCACAATTTTGATCTCTCTCTCACTCTCTCTTTGCCCACCAAACGGGTGGGTATAAACTATTTAATTTAATCAACTTCACGCTCTATCCCGCACACAGCAGGGTAGACAGAGGGAACTTAGTGTTAAGACACTTCGTTCCCCACTTTCTGCCGACTTCTGGAGGCATTGCGTGTTGAGTGGCAGAACTCAACGCCGCGCTTACCTTCGAAACCAGAGCGAAGAAATGGAAATATAAATTTAAGTAAATATTTTCCTCGAGTGTGGATCGAACCCACAACCAGTCGGTTTTACAGTTACACTTTGTGCCCATGCGCCGCGACTGGCCTCAAAACTCAACTCAAAACTATTATAATAACTGGAATTCCGTATTTAAAACTCATTTTGGCAAACTATGGGGGAAATACTTATATTCAAATTAGTCATCAAAATGAAAAAAAAAATCCAATAACACATAAAATAAATTTGTAAACACCATAAAATATTAATAAAACATTAAAAAATAACGTGTTAGAATAACGTCAATGACAGGAAAAAACTATGTATTAGGCTTTTATTATTTATATATAAAGTAGATAGATGATTTCAATAATTTTGCCAATTGGAATTGCCAGTCGGAATCCAAAACGCTTAATATTTTATAATTTTACCTATAAAAAAAAATGCTATAAAATAGGTAGGTAGGTGGGGCCGGTCGTGGCGCAGCGGCACGAGGTGTGACTGCAAAACCGACTGGTTGTGGGTTCGATTCCCACTCGAGGAGATGAAATATTTACTTAAATTTATATTTCCATTTCTTCGCTCTGGTGTCGAGGTTAAGCGCGGCGTTGAATTCTGCCACTCAACACGCAATGCCTCCAGAATTCGGCAGAAAGTGGGGAACGGAGTGTCTTAACACTAGGTTCCCTCTGCCTACCCTGCTGTGTGCGGGATACAGCGTGAAGCTGATTTTTTTATAAAGTAGGTAGAGTCAATAATTTTGCCAATTGGAATTGCCAGTCGAAATCTAAAACTTCTGCTTATTCGCTTAACCTGTTTTCATTATGTCCAAGTAAACTTTCTACAGAAGCAATCAATCTATATTATGAGGGCAAACGCTTAAATATTATATTATTAAATTGTATAAAAGTAGATATTTTTAGAGTACCGTACCTTTTAAGGAAAAAAGGAACCTTTATAAGATCACTTTGTTGTCCGTCTATCTGTCTGTATGTATGTCTGTCTGTGTGTCTATCGAAATTCGAAAGCCTTTATCTAAAGATATAGAGTTAAAATTCGAACCATGTATCTTAATAGGGGGCAAAATTGGGTATTAAGGCCGATAGTAGCTAGAAGTAATTTTGTAGAGCCCGACTCGCGCTTGTCTTGTTTTTTTTAACTTTACGCTATATCCCGCATGTAGTAGGGTTTCCCGTATGTAGAGGTAGCCTAGAGTTAACACGTTCCGTTCCCCATTTTCCGTCAACTTCTAAAGGCATTACATACATCTTGTGTAGCGGAACATAACGCCGCCACATGCCATTTGCCCCGACACCAGAGCGAAGAAATCAAATTATTAAACATTTCATTTCCTGGAGTGGGAATCGAATCCACAACTTATCGCGTTAACAGTCACACGAATAAAACAGGTTTCATTTAATAATAATATTATTGTAAAAGTATATTGGTGTAAGGGAAAATTTAATAAAATAAAGGAGAATTTAATAAAAAATAAATTTAATTAGAATAATACGGAAATTATGCGAATGCACTAAAATAAATTAAATTTCACTAAGGCGTTTCATAATTTTCTTTCCTTTTTAAATAACATATCTATGTAGATATGTATTATTATTGGATTTTAAATTTTTAACTTTCTTTATGACATTTAAATAATCATATATTTAAAGACCTGTTTAGCCTAATATAAACAAAAATGTGACCAATAAACAACGCTCACGGACGTAAAGTTTTAAATTATTTTAATTCTTTATAATATCTATAAATTTTATTAGATTTCTAGTATACTAAATTTTTTAAATTTTAGAATTTTCTATGTTAAATATTACTTTTACTATTAAGTTTTAAATTTTATATGCGTCAAGTTAAGACAAAAATAATCTCTTTCAGAGACCGTCGTGGCGCTGATTAAAACATACATTTTCAGCTTCACGATGTATCCCTCTTGTAGCAGGGTAGGCAGAGGGAACCTAATGTTCATACACACCGCTCCTCTTGAGTGGCGGAACTCAACACCACGCTTTGACTCTACACCAAAGCGAAGCAAATTAAAATATTAAATACGTTATTTTCTCGAATGTAATCGAACCCACAACCTGTCGCGCACGAGTGACCTCAGTTCTGAATAATGTTCTTGTTGTATAGGAAATTAAGAAGCAAAGATGCTTATATCTTTAAGGATTTTTTTTATAATTATAAAAATCCGTGAATTATGATTAATATATTTATTCAGAATTAATGGACAGTGTTTGTATAGTTTTGTGATATCTATAAATTTTTATATATGACTGTAAAAAATATTATTACATCATTATATAAATATGCTTAGAATTTGCTTCTATGATGACGTCAGAAAATCAAAATACCGAACAAAAAAAAACCAAATACCAGTTTTCGCATACGCTTTACCGTTTACGTATTGACATTTAAAAGTCTTAATAAACATGACGTTGTTGTTTTCTGGTGCTATATACTTATATAGGTATAAAGAATTGAGGCCAGTCGTGGCGCAGGGACACAAGCGTGTGTCTGTAAACACGAAAAGTTGAGAGTTCGATTCCTAATCGAGGAAATTAAATATTTAATATTTTCATTTTCTTCGATCTGGTGAGAAGGAGAAGCACGGTGTCAAGTACCGCCACCAAACACGCAATGCCTCTAGGATTCAGGGGAACGCGCGGAAAGGAGTGTCTTAACAGTAGGTTCCCTCTGCCTACAATGATGTGTGCGGAATACAGCGTGAAGCTGATTTAATATTTTTTCATCTTTGTAGAATGGTTAGAATAATTTGAATAGCTGTTTGATGAATAATCCTTATTAACTCGTTTTCCTCAAAACCTTAGTTTCCTGCTATGAGGTGCAATATGTGGTTATGTGTTCATTAATTAAGAATGCCTAATTGCTAAATGAAAATAAATATTAATTTGTTTTTTTATAATTAATACATATTAACATGTTTACTTTGGATTAGATTTATGTTGGTATTATTCGCATAAAATGACTATCTAAATAGTTTTATTTTTATTTTCCTTTTTATTTTGGCAATGTATACAATAAATAATTTAGTTGATAGTGTAAATCATATTTGTTGTCCTACTTTGGCAAGATATACGCTAATATACGCTTTGCCTTTACTTTGGGTGGAAGGCGGAGAATGGAGCGTATCTCAACGTTCTCTTCTCTGAAAAATACTTTCTTCTGATAAATACTTTATTTTTATTCAGCTCACGCTGTATTCCGCACACAGCAGAGGGTAGGCAGAGGGGACTTAGTGTTAAGACACTCCGTTCCTAACTTTCTGCTGAAATTCCGAGGCATTGCGTGTTAAGCGGCGGCCACAAATACTTTTTTAATATCTAGTATTTTTTTCATTTATTTATGTACCACACAAGAAAGAAAGTACAGAAAACATATAATAACAGAAACAATGTGTACAACGGATAACTTATCTTTAATAGAGATCTCTACCAGAAACCCTTGAATGTAAGAGATGTTAAGAGAAACGATTCGGGTGCGGTATTTAAGTATTACTTTAATAATTATAAACATACATATAAATATACTTAATATTAGTCAATATAACTATACCTGCGCGGCGTTGAGTTCTGCCACTCAACACGCAATGCCTCCAGAAATCGGCAGAAAGTGGGGAACGGAGTGTCTTAACACTAGGTTCCCTCTGCCTACCCTGCTGTGTGCGGGATACAGCGTGAAGCTGATTTATTTATTTTATTTATAACTATACCTATATGTTATTGTATATATAAATATATATATTGAAAGAGAAAAATTAAAAAATTTAGTAGGTTAGGTAGTATTTCTTCTAAAAGAATGTTCATTAATCGGTCATCATATATCTTATATCGTCATCAGTATTCAAGATATAAACTTGAAAGTTGAAACAAGTTTATTATCTCGTATTTTCCTGGTATGGGACTGTCCCCGTTTATGAGTTCACCGCGTGCAAATTAGACGTATGTATGTAAGCAGGTAGTACACCTACCTACCTACATGTTTTTTTTCCTACCTACATATAAATAAAAAAAAATCTAATCAGCTTCACGCTGTATCCCGCACACAGCAGGGTAGGCAGAGGGAACCTAGTGTTAAGACACTCCGTTCCCCACTTTCTGCCGAATTCTGGAGGCATTGCGTGTTGAGTGGCAGAACTCAACGCCGCGCTTAACCTCGACACCAGAGCGAAGAAATGGAAATATAAATTTAAGTAAATATTTCGGGGTAAGGGGATCGAACCCACAACCTGTCGGTTTTACAGTCACACCTCGTGCCGCCACGCCACGACTGGCCTCATACCTACATACATACGTCTAATAATACAATATACAGAGTGTTTCGGTCATCACCACTTTAAATGAAACCACAGTTTTAACTACTCTATAAAAGCCAATACAATTAAGACAAAAGAGATTTTTCCAAAAATGAAAAATGATTTTTTTAAACAAAATAATTAATAAAATCATATCAAAACGATAACGCCGCACACGCCTCGTTCACGAAATCGAGTCATAGGTAATGACGGCGATGTAGAATTGCGTAAAATAGAACAAAAGATATCCCTTTCTCGTTCTAATATGTTTTTTGAGAATGAAAAGTAGCAGATTGGCAACGCTTAGTAGTATTTTTGTAGTAGTAGGTATTTACGTTATTGGTATTTATTAGTAACTGCTTCACACGAAATACAGTATGAAAAAAAATCGAAACTGTGGAGGTATCTTGATTTATTTCTTTAGGTATGGGTCAAATATTAAAATTATACTCTATATGCTGTTCCCGCAAAAGGAGAGTAGACGCTTCCACTCTGTATACTGGCGACTCGCTCGCGGCTTCGCCCGCTTGAACTACATAATGAGTAATAATCACTAAATTTAAATTCTAGCTCATCGTATTTGTCTATTAAAAACAAAAAATACGTGTGAAATAATTATTTTGATGCGTCAATTCGTTTTTGAGATATTGTACTTTAAAATAAGCGCGCAACGCGAGATTCCACCGGGCCGTGACGTCATTTTCCAACACTCGCTCGCTCAGTTTGTTCACATGCAGTTCGTCTTCTGTGCCTGGCGTTTCACAAGCTCAAGGGCCTTGCCTCGACACCAGAGCGAAGAAATGGATATATTAATTTAAATAAATATTTCATTTCCTAAAGTGGGGACCGAACCCACAACCAGTCGTGTTTACAGTCACATTTTGTTCCACACGACTGGCCTTTAAGTATAGTGAAAATCTTTTAGTATTCTTTCTTAGTATTTTATTCAGCGGTCCAGAACCTTTGGTATCAAAACTTACAAATTTCCCGTTACGTTTACTCGTACATTATAATGAGTACTTGAAAACAATACAACTTTTTACGTTACCGTTTGATTCCTTTAACTACCTACTACCACTACTACTACTGCTAGATATTTATTATGTATTTTGATTCTAATTTTAATTTTATATCTATTTTAATTATAATATTCCATTTAATTTTTAATTAATATGTGGGACATTCCACGCGAAGCAGACAGGTAGAAAAAGTAGAAGTCTCCGATTTTGGTTACTCCCGGAAGTCCCGCTACGTTAAAATTTTTATACGATTTCTAATTAAGTATGGTTCTTAAGATTTATTTTATTTGTTGTCTATTTTTATTTATGTAGATCTTGAAATGTCTACCTCTTGTAAATTTTCATACATTATTTTAAAAATATTTTAAATGATTTAACAACAGAGTTTAAAATTTTAAAAATATATCACCAAGCTGGTTAATGACAAAAAGATTTTAAATTTAAACTTTTATTTCACCTTACAGTCATTTGCTGGGAGTATACAGCCAATCGGGTCAGAGATGTATCTCCTGCAAAATTTCAACCGAGGAGTGCCATTACGGTATCGGGTGAACTTTCCCACAACGTCGCCTCTACCGAAGCTCGTAAAGCTTACCGTCAATGATAATGTCATTTGTTATGGACCTGGAGGTATAATTTATATAAGTAACATAATATATACTTAGGTTCCCCAATAAATTGCTGATGTAATTAAAAGAAAAATAAACTAAAATTATATTGAGGCCGGTCGTGGCGTAGCGGCACGAGGTGTGACTGTGAAACCGACTGGTTGTGGGTTCGACCCCCACTCGAGGAGATGAGATATTTACGTAAATTTATATTTCCCTTTCTTCGCTCTGGTGTCGAGGTTAAGCGCGGCGTTGAGTTCTGCCACTCAACACACAATGCCTCCAGAATTCGGCAGAAAGTGGGGAACAGGAGAGTCTTAACACTATGTTCCCTCTGCCTACCCTGCTGTGTGCGGGATACAGCGTGAAGCTGATAAAATAAAATTAAATTCAAATGCAATATAACTTTTCATATTTACATGTTGCTTTTTTAAGATGAGACCAGTCGTGGCACAGGCAAGCATGTGACTGTAAACGCGAAAGGTAGTGGGTTCGATTCCCACTCAAGGAAATGAAATATTTAATGAAATATTTAACATTTTAGAGGCACAACGTGGCATTGCGTTTCACCGCTCAACTTTTAATGCCTCTAGAATGCGGCGGAAAGTGGAGAGCGGAGTTTCTTAACACTGAGCTCTCTCTGCCTACCGTACTATATACGGGTTACAGTAAGAAACTGAATGTTTACTTAAGAGAATAGCAATAGATATTGTACCGATATGAAAAGACAGGTTATCTTTCATGTAAACCCGAATTCAGGATAAGATTTCCTAATATAATGTAAAAAAAAATCTAATTTTAATATAAATTCCTTTAAATTTTCCTAGATGAGCCAGGACACCTAAATTACGTAACTACTATCAATTTGCAACACATGCTTTTCTATAAGTCTGGATCGGATGGTTTCCGTGAAGTGTACAGGCCGCAGCCACCACCACCAGCACCACCCAAAGTGTACAGACCGCAGCCACCAGCACCACCCATACCCGTTCAGCCTGTCAATCAACCTACCTTCAATGAATATCCACCACCAGAGCCAGAATATGTTCCCAACAACGACAACTTGCAGACATACTATATGTATCAACAGACACCGGAGCCAGAAGGTATACAATTCATGTTACAATATTTTTCCCGACTGCTAAGGAAGGGTTATGTTTTTGGCGCGTATCTTGTATGTATGTAATATTCTTTATTACCTCGTATGTCCAGAACCGCTGAACGGATTTACATATTTGAGGTATCGTTAGATTCGTATTAGAAGCCCAAGTGTTCTTAGATAAGTGACGTTAATAAAAAATAATCATGGCGGCTGTGGGACGCCATTGGACTTAGCGAAAAAAAAAAATCGTTTCGAATACTACAATATGGGTATCAAATTCAAGAGCTCAATTTCAGGATTTCAAAAAGGTATATCATGATTATCATTATCATAATAAATTCTAACAAAAAATTAAAAATAAAAAAATATTTGTAAAAACAAAAACCCCGACTGCATCAAACTAAAAAGAAAATAAACAAGCCCAATAGTTTATTAGGATTAACAGTCGGGACCTATAAGTAATTCTTCAATTAATAAAATCTTTACTAGGAACCCCGCATAATTTAAAGAGGTCCGTTTCTTTTTAGTTTTATGCAGTCGGGGTTTTTGTTTTTACAAATATTTTTTTATTAGTTTGATGCAGTCGGAGTTTTTGTTTTTACAAATATTTTTTTATGCCTTTATACAAAGCATTAGATAGGTTAGCTAGGTGTGCGCAGGCGTGAATGTGAACATGTGGGATGTGGGTTCGACTCCCACTCGGCGTTAAGAAATATTTAATATTTTTATTTCCTTGTACTGGTAACGTGGCAAAGCGCGACGTTAAGTTCCGCCACTCATACGCATTGTTTCAAGAATTCTGAGGAACTGAAGTACGGATTCAGAGAGAATCCTACCCTGCTATGTGAGAATCGAACCTACAACGATCGCGCTTACATACGCTCCCACTGCACTATAATAAATGATGATTTATGTTAAAACTAAAACAGTATAATTAAAATATATAATTTTGTAAATATATTTAATATATTTATTTAATTATAGTTTATACCACCAAACGAGTACAAGCTCCTGTAACACCACGCGGCACAACTCGACCAACTGTTAGGACCACTGAAAGAACTACTACTTTGCCAGCATATCAGTAATATATTTTTTTATATAAAACCAAAAACTTAATGCACTAGATTTAATTTAATGTGTGATGATTTAATGAATAAATGATTTAATTGAATAATATTATTAAGTAGACGGCAAGTCATGGTGCAGGGGCACAATTTGTGGGTTCGATTCCCACTCGAGGAATTTAAATAATTAATGTTTTCATTTCCCTTCCTCTGGTAACGAGGCAAAGCGCGGCGCTGAGCTCCGTTCACGCACTCAATACGTAGAAAGTGAGAAACGTAAGTGTCTTAATGGGAACGAAGTGTCTTAACATTAGCTTCTCACGTTTCCTCTGCCTAGCTTGCTATGTGCGGGATTTAGAGTGAAATAAATATATATATATATATATATATATATATATATATATATATATATATATATATATATATATATATAATCTGATAGATTTAAAAGCAATTTTTAAATAGACTCTAAATTAGATTTAGCTATTTAGATTTTATTATATAGAACTACTAAGAAGTACTTGATAGTATAAATATAATAATTATTATTTAGATGGATTTAGAGTGAAATAAATATATATATATATATATATATATATATATATATATATATATATATATAATCTGATAGATTTAAAAGCAATTTTTAAATAGACTCTAAATTAGATTTAGCTATTTAGATTTTATTATATAGAACTACTAAGAAGTACTTGATAGTATAAATATAATAATTATTATTATATAAAACACTAGGCCTCCACGAAGACCTGTAGAATACGGATCATCGAATTCCTTGGAGTGTGGTATCAACGGCGGTAATGAACAGCACATCGTTCCGTTAGTTTACAAAGGATATTCCTACGATAAAGGGGAATGGCCGTGGCTGGTCGCCATTTATAAGACAAAGTTCACTAGCCTTAGTTACGTTTGCGCTGGAACTTTGGTATCTGACCGACATGTTGTTACAGGTAAGATCTATATATCTATCTAATCTATCTATTTAAACATAAACCCTATTTAGACCTACTCCAAGACTAAGCCTATATAGGTCAACCAAAATTTTCGGTTACTGACTGAACCAACTTATTGTTCAATCCATCAATCTATCAATCCATAAATCTATCAATCCATAAATCCATCAATCCATCAGTGCATCAATCCATCAATCCATCAATCCATCAGTCCATCAATCCATCAATCCATCAATCCATCATTCCATCAATCCATCATTCCATCAATCCATCAATCCATCAATCCATCAATCCATCAATCCATCAATCCATCAATCCATCAATCAATCAATCAATCAATAAATCAATAAATAAATCAATAAATAAAGAAATCCGTATGTTAATATCGGCCTTGGTAAGTTATATGTATATATGTTTTGTGATTTTTTTAGCTGCCCATTGTATGCAAAGGAAAAGCGTATACACTGCTATGAAAAGTATAGTTGTTAAAGCTGGTGTTTTCAACCTCGACGACTGGAGCGATGACATCGTCACTAGGAACCTCGCCGGGGCCGCCATACACGAGTCGTACAACGCCACCACACTTGCAAGTAAGGTGGATATTGATATAGATTTATTATTTTCATTATCGTTTTAAAAATTTGCTCTTCAAAACTAAATGATATTAATATACCTATTTATTATTATGTTTGTAAGTGAAGTTCTTTTTCAAATTTATTTTACACATTAACGGTCTATATACATACATATCAGGGTGGAAGAGGCAGCGCTCCTTTTACGGAAACAGCATATAGGGTAAAATATTTCAAACATATACCTAAAGAAATTAATCAAGATGCATCAACAGTTTGGACGTAGGATTTTTTTTTCATTTTACGATTTTATCCATACCTGTATTTCGTGTGACGCGATTACGTATAGATCCCAATAACACAAATACTTACTACTACAATAATACTACTAAAAGTTAAAGAGCTTTGAACTTTATCGCCAATACCTACGACTCGATTTCGGAATGAGCCTTTTGCGGCGGTGTTCCTTTGATAGGTTTATGTGTGTGTGCGTCGTCCTTACAAATGGCGTTTTATTTTAATATGACAATTTCATTATTTATTTTTTTTGAAAAAATAACTTTTTCATGAAATGGTTTTTTTTTTCTCATTTATATTAGGCTTTTATAGAGTAGTTAAAACTGTGGTTTCATTTAAAGTGGTGCTTACACTTCCAACCTGTGTGTGTATGTGTGTTTTATAAATATATATTATAAGAACATACATTTAAATTAAAATTAATTTCAAATCAGTAACAATGGTTTTACAATATATCTTAATTTTTTCGACATATACTTTTTTCCAGCTTTCCTGTTTATCTCGTACGTAGCAGAGTAGGCAGAGGGAGCCTAGTGTTAAGACACTTCGCTCCCATTTTTCGCCAAATTCTGGAAACACGAAACGCCGTGCTTTGCTTCGTTACCAGAGTGAGGAAATGAAAATATTAATTATTTCATTTCCTCGAGTCGAGGAATCGAACCCATAACTTGTTGTTACGTTGGCTGGCCTCATACAATATACTTATCCTTTTTATTTTATTATATTTTTTTATATTCTATATACCTAAATAATAATTATTGTAACTTTCAGATGACATTCTCGTGTTGACTTTGGACAAAAGCGTTCCCTTCAGCTCGTTTATAAAACCCGCTTGTCTTTGGAGCGGCAACACGGAACTCAATCAAATTGTTGGTACTTCAGGAATTGTGAGTATAAAAGAATTGTCAATTAAATTCTTCTTTCACGCTGTGCTTCACCTGTGTCCCGCATACAGCAGAGTAGGCAGAATTTTTAGAGGCATTGTTCGTTGAGTGGGACGGAACTCAACGCTAGGCTTTTGCCTTGTTGCCGGAGCGAAGAAATTAAAATAATAATAAATAGTAATTCATGTCTTCTAGTGGAAAACGACCTATAACCATCGCGTTACAATCACACCTCTGTGCCCCTGCGCCACGAGGGCCTCACTTTTTTATATGAATTTTTAATATAAATAAATAAATATACAGGGTGGAAGTGCTAGCACCACTTTGAATGAAACCATAGTTGTAACTACTCCATAAAAGCCTAATACAATTGATTTTTTTTTCCCCAAAAATGAATAATATTTTTGTAAAATTGTTTTTTAAAATAAAACGACATTTGTAAGCACGACGCAAACACACACAAATCTATCAAAGGAACCCGTCTCATTCCGAAATCAAGTCGTAGATATTGGCGATAAAGTTCAAAGTTGTTAAAACTTTAGTAGTATTTTTGTAGTAGTAAGTGTTTACGTTATTAGGATCTATGCGTTATCGCGTCACACGAAATACAGAGTGGAAGTGTAAGCACCACTTTAAATGAAACTACAGTTTTAACTACTCTATAAAAGCCTAATATAAATCAGAAAAAAATAAATTTTCAAAAATGAAAAAGTTATTTTTTCAAACAAAATAAATAAAAAAATTGTCATTTTAAAATAAAACGCCATTTGTAAGGACGACGCACACACACATAAACCTATCAAAGGAACACCGCCGAACACGGCACATTTCGAAATCGAGTCGTAGGTATTGGTGATAAAGTTCAAAGTTGTTTAACCTTTAGTAGTATTTTTGTAGTAGGAAGAGTTTATGTTATTGGGATCTATATGTAATCGCGTCACACGAAATAGAGGTATGGATAAAAAATGTGAAATGAAAAAAAAATCCTACGTCCAAACTGTTGAGGCATCTTGATTAATTTCTTTAGGTATGGGCTTAAAATATTTTACCCTATATGCTGTTTCCGTAAAAGGAGCCCTACCTTTTCTACTCTGTATAATTCTCTAATTAATTATATGAGGTTTTATCTATACTACTACTACTACACTGATGCCAATTATTTGAAAAATTGTCCCCTAAATATAGTACTAAAATAATATTTTAAGACTAGTGTTAAGACGCTCAGCTCTCCGTTTCCCATTTTTCGCAGAATTTTCGAGGCATAGCGTTTTGTGTGGGGGAACCTACCCCGCGCTTTTGCGTGGTACCAGATAGATGTAAAATGATAATATTAGATGACAGAGATTAAAAGAAAATATTAATAACTAATAATCCATTCCCGCAATTGGGGATCGAACTCACAACCGTCGCGTTTCTGTAACACACTGGTGCCCTTTCGCCACTACGATGGTTATAATCTTTATTTACTTTTCTTTACAGGTAGCAGGTTGGGGGGCTAATGAAATGGGCCCAGGGGGTAAAGGGGAACCCCGCATGGTCAGCATGCCCATCGTCAGTACAGCTACATGTAAAGCTAGCAAATTAGATTTCCACGGATTGACTTCGTCAAAAACAATATGTGCTGGTATGTATGCTTTATCTAAGTAAATAATAAGTAAAAATATTACTATGGTCTACTTTTTCCACTTCAATTTGAAACAATGAGTGTTGAGTGAGACATTGCGGAACTCAACGCCGAGATTTGTGTTCCCAAAGCAAGAAATGAAAACAAATAAATTAATCCCCCGAATGAAGATCGAACCCACAACCGTCGCATTTACTCTTAGACTCTGTTCTATTACGCAGCGATGCCTCTACACTTTATTAATTATTATGCAATACATTATAGAGTCCAGCTGTGGCGCAGTAGCACAAGCGTGCGACTGTAAAAACGACAATTTGTGGGTTCAATTTCCACTCGAGGAAATGGGATATTTCATATTTTTTTTCTGGTAACGACGCAAAACGCGGCGTTGACCTTCGCCTTCAACATCCAGTGCATCCAGTATTCGGCGAAGAGTAGGGACCGGAAATGTGTCAATAGAAACGGAGTGTCTTAACACTAGGTTCCCAAGTTTATTCTGATTAACCTGCTATATGCGGGATGCAGTGTGAATTAACAAAATATATCTATTTCACTGATTAAATATTCATATTGTGACTCTATACAGGTGACCGCAACGGATCAGGTCCTTGCTTAGGTGACTCTGGCGGAGGACTGTACTTACTCAATAAAGGCAGATGGAGACTACGCGGAGTCGTTTCTTTGTCTCTGTGGTCGGAAAATGGCGAGAGTTTGTGTAATTTAAATGATTATGTCGTGTTCACTGATACAGCACAGTATTTGCCATGGATCCACGATGTCATGACAAATTCACTTAGTTAGTTTTTATGTTATAAATAAAATTAGGTTTAATAAAATATTATATTATATTTTGGTTTTTTTTTACTTTTGATTCCATTTTTTTTCTAATCAAATTTACGTATTTTCATATTAACTAATATTTTAATTCAACATCATACTAGTGTTATAAGCTTTTAGTGCTTAAGCTTTTTCTTTATTTATAGATATTACTAAAATTTTCTATTTCATTAGATACCTTTGCATTAGTTTTATTTGATACTTTTAAAAATATATAATATGTAATTATACAATTATAGCATATTTTTTCCATTTAATCTTTTTTTAATGACGTCAAATATGGCACTCTTGGAAAGTTTTACATTTTATTTAGTACTAGTCATCACTTGCAATAATAACAACGTCGTTTGCGTGGACTTTTATCATACTTTGATACTATTACTGTATTTTCTCATACTTTGATACTTCAAACCAGATAGAAAGCATTTGTCAGTCATCAAAGGAACATAAAGCTCCCATCGGTTCGGTGGTAGCGGCTCAGAAGGCAGTTCTGCTGAGATGAGAGATACTAATTCCAGTTTCTACCTTTTACCATGGAAATTTACGAGCAAAAATTCGGCTGCTATAGAGGCGAGATTAACATTGCTTATTTCACTTGAGCGGGACAAAGTTAACAATTTAAATATTAAAATCATTCCCCCAAAGAAAATGGAAGCGATAAACATTCCGTTTACAGACAGGTAGCTGTCCCGCTGCGCCAAGATTGCTTAAATTTCGTAATTATTTATTATATCAGTAATCTATTTATATGAAAGGACATGTTCCGACTGACTGAGGTAAGAGTTTCCACGCACAGCCGTAACCGCTGTGCGTAGAAACTTAAAATTTGGACTGATGTTTATTTTAGTAATTTGAACATCCACTAAGAAGAGATTTTGAAAAATTTTAACCCTAAAGGGATGAAATAGGGGTTGAAAGTTTGTATGGATTTTTTTTATTTTCTTGTTTAAATGATTTTTATAAAATATTAAATTTAAAATCTTTAAAATATTTCATTGAATACGTGTTTAAACACGTTTTTTTTTTAGAATACGTGTTTCATGTTTTTTGAGAATTTAGGGTTCAAATAAGGGGTTGAAAGTTTATATGGAAAAATTTTTAAATCGCCACCGATTGTTATAAAAAATTAAATTCATATTGTTAATAATATTGTATTGAACACGTGTTTCGTGGTTTTTTTAAGAATTCACCCCTAAGGGTGCAAATAAGCGGTCGAATCTGCGCGCGCCCACTATTTGTCTATATATCAATGAACTCAGCTTATATTATCAATTATCATGCTCAACAACTTTTCTTAAGAAATTATTGTTTGTTATTATTTAATTATTTCTTATAATTTAGATGGGCTATCATTGTCCTACACAAGATGAGTCCGTTTTTAAAATCAATTATAGTCTAAATTTTACATAGGCATAATAGCTGTACAACAAAGAAGATGTATTCAAATTTATCCACTTCTCATGATTTGTTCAAACTAACAAACATTTAACAAAACACACATTATATTTTCACAAATATACTTATTCAATATTCAATTATCACATTTTTTAATGTCTCATTATAGTATAGATGGTTACGACTATTTGAAACTTGTTAACACTTTTTAATCAAGAGAACCGACCGAATTTTGTTTTACTAGTAAGCAACGTTATATTTCTCTTTGGCATTTAATGAAAATATAATCTACACGATAATCAAGTTTTAATTTTTTTAATTAAAGTATTTAATTTTTTTAATCCCATGATTAGAAAGCTAAGCACAATTCATATTTTCTTAAAAAAAATGTCATAATGACAGTGACGTTGGTTGTCAAGATTTCGATAAACTCATGTTTATCAAATTCAAATAAATGCATTTCTTAATTCCCGCCTAGATTTTGCGTTTTAGTTAAATTTTTAATTTGGTCTTTTTTATTTTATAATGACTTGGAATAAATTAAAGTGCAATCGTCGTGAACTTCAACTCCTCGGAACTTTAAACGGGGGACAGAGTTTTAGGTATAATAGTATTACTTTTTTAGAAGCAGCAGTAATAAAAAAAGGTTTTTAGAATGTATTTTTTATTGTTATATTTTCCAATATTAACAGATGGGAACATGATAAAGAATCAGACGAATGGACTGGTGTTTTTTCAAAAACTGTATGGAAATTGCGGCAGACCGATGATGACTCTCTACAATATCGAGTGCTCGGAACATTGATAAACAAAAAGACAAAAGAACCATTAAGCGAATATAACTATGAAAAGTTACTGATACATTATTTTCGTTTAAATCTAAGTTTAAATGACTATTACAAGGAATGGTCTCAAAAAGATAAACTGTTTGAAGAGGCTTGTAAGCAATTTTATGGCATAAGAATGTTAGCTCAAGAACCTGTAGAAAATTTATTTTCTTTTATATGCAGCCAAAACAATCACATATCTAGGTGAATTGCCATATTTTTGTATAGATGTAATAGTTAAATTGATGTGTTTAGACAACCAAAAAAATATATGTTGATATTTTTAATATATTTAAAGTGTTATTTCACACTTAAGAATGTATAAAACGTAATCCGTAAAAGTAAATTTGTGATTCATTCATTCATTTAAATACTCTTCATCGAAATAATTCATGACTTATATACATATATTTCAGTGCATTTTTTTGTGCAAGACTATAAAAGATTTGTTTATATGTGTGAAGAATATTGTTTTTATGTAATTAATTGACTTTAGAATATCTAGCATGGTTGAGAAGTTATGTAAGCACTATGGGGAGGAAATAACAGAATATGAAGAAATAAAATATTATGCTTTTCCTGAAGTTGAAAATTTAGCAAAGCCACAGGTAACATTTATATATTAGACTTGTTTTATATATTAGATAAAATTTGATTGCTTATTAATTATTATATAACATTACATTACATTTATTTATTTTTTTCCATTTGGATGCTATATTTTGTATATATTAAAGTAAAAGGAGACTATAGTGTCAAGACACAAATACTCCACCTAAATTTGAGACATTACATGTCAAGTAGCAGAGTTAAACATGACGCTGTCCAAGTGAAAATAATTATAGATATTGTCCCTACAACTCTCACTTTTTCAGGTTAATCATGTGCAGTTGCATCATAATGGTCTTAACCCTCTCCACTCGAGCGGCCGCTTTGAAGTGGCATGGCCTCGAGTGTTAAGGGTTAATATATATTTTTTATTCTTTATACGTTTAATTTCTTATATAAACAGGTAGAAGCTGAATTAAGAAAATTAGGTTTTGGCTACAGAGCTAAATTTATACAGAAATCTGCAGCTCTGATTCTCGAATGGGGTGGAGAAGAATGGTTTGATATTTTACAAAATATGAAATATAAAGATGCAAAGCAGGAACTTATTAAACTATGTGGTATAGGACCAAAGGTAGTATTATTAGTTTTTCCTATGTATATATTTCCATCATATTTAATTTCAGGAATTTAAGATAGTACATTGACTGCAACTTACCAGACTAGCAAAATGTCATGTATAATTATTTAATAAAAAGTAAATAATTATCAATATTTAACTTTTACATAAAATAAAATTAATTTCCTGGCTTATTTAACTTCATGCTATATCACGTACATGGCAGGGTAGGCAAATGGGAACCCGGGAACCTAGTGTTACTAGACTCTCCATTCCCATTAAGGCCCTTCCAATGCCAATTTTCCACCGAATGCTCCCAAATGAAAATTTAATATTCCGTACCCCACCTTGGAATCGAACTGCAACTGTCGTACGCTTGCTTTTCTGCATCACTAAGATCTTATTTCTTTCTTTTCTTTAAAATTAAAAAAAATACAATTTCAGGTAGCAGATTGCATTTGTTTAATGTCATTGAACCATTTGGAAGCTTTACCAGTAGACACCCATGTATATCAGATTGCTGCTCAAAACTATCTACCGCATTTACGAGGAAAGAAAAATGTTACAGATAAAATGTACACAGAGATTGGTGATCACTTTAGGAACTTGTACGGAGATATGGCTGGATGGGCACATACTGTAAGCTAATAATAAATAAAAAAATATTTCACGCTTTTTACATATAAGAGGGTAGATAGAGGGCACAGTGTTTAGACACTGTTTCCTACTTTCCTGCAATTTTTGAGATATTGAGTGTTCTAGTGACTAAACTCAATGGCGCTTTATATCACTTGCTCTGGCGGAGCAAGGAAATAAAAATAATAATTCCTCTGAGTGGCGATCATTCTCATAACATTAGTCAGACGCGTTGTGCCAGCAACAGCCTAAAATTGTTATAATATATTTTATTATTTATAATTTATTATATTGCAGGTCTTATTTTGTGCTGATCTAAAGAAATTTCAACAAAATAATGAGGAATCCTCAGATGATATACCTAAGAAGAGAAAAAAGATAAAGAAAGTGTAATATTTTTTTAATAAAACAAAAAAATATATAAATAAACTTTTATTTCGTAAAGAAATTGTTTCTTGAAAATATAAAATTTAAGGTAAAAGATTACATAACATAAATAAGATCAACACAACCTGGAATGGTCCTATACACATAATATATAATAAAACTGATAATTGCAAAGCAAAGAATTAAGTATTGCACTAAAACTTAGTAAAACCTAGTGTAGTGTATGCAAATTTAATTGATGACTCTGTGGTCGAACGTGTACGCTGTTTCTCTCGGATGATCGATATTTATCAATATTTCACAAAAAAAAATCGATTCGAAAATGTAGTTTTCATGTCGTCCTTAATCACAGCGACACGTCTACGTTAGTTAATTTTTATATTTTTTTAAATTTACGATTTTAATGTCAATGTTTACATTCATAACACATCGAACATCCCTATTTCTCTTTGACTGTATACAACGTGTATCTGTAATATGAAGCCACAAGGTCACAAATTTTTATTATATCTTAAAAATAATCTATCTATAATAATCTAAATATATTAAGTCAGTCTTACCTAATAAATAATAAAATACTAATTGGTTTCTATAATAACCATAGCTTAATTTATTTAAACATAATCTTATTTGCTTAATTAAATAATTTAAAGAGTTCCACAATCAAATACATTTAATATATTACTATAAAATTTTAATACCCAAATTTTTTATAAGGAGATTTTATGTGAAAAGTTACTTCTAAATTCTAATAAATAGTAACTTAAAAAATATCAATTGTCACTTTACATTTTTTTTAATGTATTCCATATTTTGTGTGAAAAATTTATTCTCCAATCGCTCAAATACTGAAAAACATTCAGACATTCACCTAACCCCACATTAGGTCTAACTATCTATCTTTACCCAGATTAGGGAAAAAAAATATCGTCGGCATAGAGTTTAAATGTTCAATCTCTTTTTTTTTGTTATGTACTTGTAAATTTTTATACCATTCGAAAGTTTAAAAAAATACAAGATCGACCTTAATTTTATTTCATGTAAAACCTTAATATACGTATACTCTCTTTCTTTTTAAAAAACGTTTTTCGCCTTTCATGAGAATTTGCTCAGGTTGTCAGTTGATTTACATTCTTAAGCCGACGATATGTTCCCCTTAGTGAGATTTGAATCCACAACTACCTTGCCACACTCGAGGGCAGCATAACAACATTTTAATGATTCCCATAATATATCTGTGGACAATATTCAATTAATACTTGAAGTCCGCGAATTTCAAATGCCAAATCGGTAATGGCGGGCGGCGTCGCCACCAGCGTCGGCGCGAACACCGTGCTGAGATTGTGTGCAGACATTTTGTTTTCATCAGCACGCTGAGATACCCTTTAAATAAACGAATAATTACTTCAAATAAATTAAAAAAAAAAGTAATTTTTTTTTTTAATAAAAGTATAACAAATTGAATAAAGTGCGATTTGAACACACGCCTCAAAAAATAAATAATAATAAAATTTTATGTGATCACAATAAACATATGTAAGTATATATTTTTCTTTCCTAAATTTCCAATTCTTTACTAATGTTACGACACTATGTTTACTGTGTTTAAAAAAAATAGATCTAAATCGGTTCCTGCGTTTGGGAGTTACGATGCTACAGACAGACATAAACAAACAAGTCAACCTTATAACACACCTCTGTTAGCATCAGGAGTTAATGAAAAAAATCACAAGAATATTTTTTTTTTAGAATTAATTAATCATCTAACCTGTGTAAATGTTGCACCATATATTGCAGGCAGTTGAAGTGAGCCGGAGGCAGCAAGTCGAGACACTCCCTTAACATGGACACTTGATTTGCAGTGGTTTTTGTTTCTGTTAACAAAAATAGTTTTTAATTGAAAAAAATATATTTTTTTATTATTTTTTTTTAAGCTTAACGCATTCTACATGAAAAGGGGTAGGCAGAGGGGGACTACATTCCACTCCCCACTGTCAGCCAAATTCTGGAGACATTATGTGTGGCGGAGAGTGGCGGCACTCCGTGTTTTGCCTCCACACGAGAGCGAAGAAATGAAAATACGAAATATTTAATTTCTTCGAGTGGGAATCGAAATCACAAAATATTGTCGGATTTACAGCTTAAGACTTGTGTTGTATATCATTTTATATTACTTAAATTAATCTGGTCTGCTGTTGGACTGGTTGTGGGTTCGTATATTTTCATTTCTTCGCACTGGTGTCGAGACAAAGAGCGGCGTTGAGTACTGCTACTCAACACGTAATAAGACTTCGGCGAAAAGTGAGAAAAAGTGTCTTAATGAGAACTTATAATCACGAACAATAACTCTTATCTGTTAAGACATATTAACAGTAGGTTGTCAGGTTCCCTCTAAAAGGCAAAAAATATATTTAAAAGCAAAAATCGCTTACGGATAGCATTGACCAGTTTCGGATGAACTTCAAATGTTATTAGAGGAACTGGCAACAGTCGCAAGTACAGTTTCAATGTTCCCGCTATCACGTTAATATTGCTGTAGACACTTAAATCTGCAGATTCACCATCTGAAATAAAAAAAAATATATTTTATATAACAAAGTGTTTTTGTCAGCACCACATTAAATGGAACCACTGTTTTAACTATTCTATAAAAGCCAAATATATATTTTTTTTATTTTCCCAAAATGAAAAAGTTTTGTTTTTCAAACAAAACAAATAATAAAATTATCATTGTAAAATAAAGCGCATGTAGACATAAACCTATCAAAGGGAAACCGCCGCATACGCCTCATTCCGAAATCGAGTTAAACCCCCCCCAATATAAACTATTGAGTTACTTTGAGTTTATTTTAGACTATATGCGGTTTCCGTAAAAGGAGCGCTAACGCTTCCACCTATATAAGACTAGTGGGTGCGCGCAGCTTCGCCCGCGTATTTGCACCATTAGGAGTGAACTCTAAAAAAACCACGAAACACGTGTTCAATAAAATATTTTTAACAGTCTGAATTTCAATTTTTATAAAAATCGGTGGCGATTTATAGATTTTTCCATACAAACTTTCAACCCCTTATTTGAACCCTTAGGGGGTGAATTCTAAAAAACCATGAAACACGTGTTGAATTAAATATTTTTAGGAGTCTGAATTTCAAATTTTATAAAAATCAGTGCCGATTTAAAAAAAAACCCATACAAACTTTCAACCCCTATTTCCCCCCCTTTAAGGTTAAAATTTTTCAAATTCCCTTCTTAGTGGATGCCCAGAATATGAAAATAAACATCTGTCCAAATTTCACGTTTCTACCATCAGCGGTTATGGCTCTGCGTGCGTCTTACCTCAGTCAGTCAGCACAAGCCCTTTTATATATATAGATTACTATAAATATGTTTCTTTGTTAATAAATTATAACACGATATTTAAATCTGTAATGAGGTCGATCATGGCGCAGGGGCGTAAGGACGGACAGATTATGAGGACAGATTATGAGTTCGATTCCCACTTGAGAAAATTAAATATTAAATATTTTCAATTTCTTGTTTTGGCAACGAAGCAAAGCGCGAAGTCGAGTCACTCAATACCTCCAGAATTCGGCGGAAAGTGGGACTAGATTCCTAGGTTCCCTCTGCCTACCCTGCTATGTGCGGGATACAGCGTGACGAGTCAGTAATGTATTGACGAAGGGATTAAAAGGAAATATCAAACTGTGTGAAAAACTAATCTTTTAGATTTAATGACGAAACACATCAGTATAAATAATATTGGGAAAGGATCCGTCACCGCAGCAAAGAGTCTGATTATAAATGCAGCGATTGTGGATTCGATGCCAACTAGAGAGGGAGTGGATTATTTTCCTTTGGCTCGCTCTAGTAACGAGACAGAGCGCGGCGTTTAGTTCCGACACCCGACTGACTATATCTCAAAAATAGGGTGGTGCGAGAAGAACTGAGTGTCTTAACATTAGGTTCCCTATGCCTACCCTGTCATGTACGGGATACAGCGTGAAACCAAATAAATTTATACCTTTATCAAACGCCATTTTCAGTGCTTCAATCTCATCGGCGAAACCGGACACTCTGTAAATACCCTCCGAATCCATCCCTCTTGCTTCTATTTCGTTCACACACTTCCTCACAACAAACGGTAAAGTGCTTGAATGTGCGTTCAACAAAGTAGTTAAATCTATGCCAAAGACACCCCTTAACTTCTTCAAATCTGGTAAACAGTGGTTTGGTACACGTTCTGAGCATTTTGAATGTGCTATAAATCCACAATCTGTAAACATTTTTTATTATTATATTATTAAAATATTTTAAGAGGCTGTCATGGCACGGCATCTGACTGTAAACTTGACGGTTTTGGGTTCAATTGGGGGAATGAATTTTATAATACCAGTTGAGGCATGTCGTGGCGCAGGGGCACAAAGTGTGACTGTAAAATCAACTGGTTTGGGCTCGATCCCCACTCCAGGTGAAATATTTATGTACATTTATATTTTAATTTCTTCGCTCTGGTGTCGAGGTAAAGTGCGGCGTTGATTTCCGTCATTCAACACGCAATGCCCCTAGAACTCGGTGGAAAGTGGGGAACAGAGTGTCTTAATGCTAGGTTCCCTCTGCCTACCTCGTTGTGTGCGGGATGCAGCATGAAGTTGATTTATTTATTTAATTATATAATATTGTCATTTATTTGCTGTGGTAATAATATATAGCGCGATGTATGAGTTCTACCATTTAACATGCAATGTCAAATGGTAGAACTCATACATCGCGCTATGTTAACAATAGGTTCTGCTTCCCCTGTTAGGTTCTGCTTCCCCAGTATATAGCACGAAAATGAAAAAAAAAGCACATACCTTACATGCATTATGAGACAATAAATGATTCACCAGTTAATATTATTAGAACACGAATTTAAATTACCTTCACATTTGACACCTTGCGCAGTAAAACCCCATAAAAAGTTAGCGCACAATTCACACCAATTCAATCCTTTGAAAGTATGCACTTTGAAACCGTGAGGTTTTAAATATTTGTAAAGTAGAGGACTATCTTCAATGGTGGGTGTGAGATCAAAGTTTATTTTACCTAAATCTGATGTTATTTCTAGTATTTTACTTTCATTTTTGTTAATGGGACTCGCTCTGTTTGATTCCCTGAAGCAATGATATGTTATTGTTAGTTTAAATAATGATATAATGCAATTTTTTTTAATAATTATATAATGTTATTTTTTCATAACACAAGCTGATGTGTGTAAATATGAAAATGACTGATGGTATTTATTAACATTTAAGACAAATAATAATAAAAAATTGGGTTACAGAAATCAGTCACATTTGTAAATCATGCATATAGATATAGCAATAGTAGTATATAAGTGAGAAAAATAGGAACAGAACTATAATTATTAAAAAACTTTCTCGCTGTATTCCATATATAGCAGGAAAGGCAGGTGAAACTAGTGTAAAGAAACTCTATTCCCTGATTTCTGTAAAGTTTTTTAACTTTAGTAGTGAGTGGCATAATGCAAAGCTGTGCTTTGTCTTTTTGTCAAAGTAAGAAAATGAACATAATCTATTCCTGCCAGATGCAAATGAACCCACAACCATCACATTTAAATTCAGGTGCTACTTTGCCATGACAGCCTTAATTATTAAAATACTTACTGATAAGTTTTGGTCAATGTATTTAACTTTCTTCTATTAAGTGTTACATATGGACTCTCAGTGTAATTTACTCGAGAGTTTATCATTTCCAATATATGATGAGCTTTCAATTCCATGTGACATGTAATGAGGCCATCTGCGACTAAATCATAAATACTGTCATATCTTTTGTCTTTAATATAGTGAGTGCCATCATAATATAATTTATAGTGGTGTATTTTGTCATTGAACCTGAAAATATTATTTTTCCTTGTGAGTTTGTGGCTAATCCTTTTTATTAATAATTTTAAATCATTAAAAATTCTAGAAGATATTTATTACAAATATTTTATATAAAAATACCTTTGACAGTAACAGCTTTATTTTTTTATTTGTGCAATGGTATACATTATTATAATGGTATATATTAATATATATCTAAATATTAATTATTGTTACTCAATGTTTTCACATACCGTAAGTTAACTAAACCTTTATTCAAAAAATCTTTACAAAACGTTTCTATACTCTAAAACATACAAAACGAACTATTTCCTATTGTATTCCTATTGTATATACATCTTAAAATTTGTGTTTGCACTATATTTATTTATTTTAAGGAAGAAAAAAGTTAAATTTAATACCTCCAAGTCAATGTGTAAAAATCGTTGTACTCATTGCCTTTTCTTATCAGAAATGCTCCATTAGGTTCGTCCTCTAAAAGTAAAGTGGCTTCCTTGTGACCCATAATTCCATGATATTCTTTACCGTAAAACTCCGGTCTGTCAGCACACGACTCACAGGTAATGCGCTTTGGCCCTGGTGCTTCCATTTGAATGCGGTACACTAAAATAAAATTGAGTGTAAAACGATATTACCTTGTATTGTAAAAGTTTAACTTTCAAATTATCCCTTTAAATCAACTTACATTCTGGCTTCCATATGTTTTTTAAGTTTTCCATATTTAATTTTAGTTAACTGTAACGTAAATTGCGGTAATTACTACAATTGTGATTGTACACGGTACAGAAAATGCGGAAAAGATTAGAAAATAAATAAAGAAATCGTGTTCATATTTCGTAAACAAAAACAAATGTCAAGATCGAAACACACAATATAGATAAAAGCAATACAATTTGTAAATCCGCATAGATAATAAATATTAAAACGATACGGGTTATTTGCATTTTCATTGACATTGCGGATTTTGCAAGCCGAAGTAATTAATAAAAAATATTTTTTTGTGTCGTACAAAGGTCTTTATTTGATTTTACATTCTACAGAAAATCAGAAATACCCTAGTGCCTATACTAACGTGTGTTTTAATATATACTTGTCTTTCGATATTTTTCCAAAAGTTTTCAAAAAGGCTCTAGTACATCCTATTTATAAGAAAGGAAATAGTGGCAGTGTTGATAATTATAGGCCAATATCAGTCCTCAGTATATTATTCACGTTTTTTGCAAAAAATCTCAACAAAACATTGCAAAATTTTCTTAAACAATTCAACATTCTATCACTGAATCAGTATGGTTTCAAAAGCCATAAATCAACTAACGACGCCATTCTTGATCTCACCATGACAATTATTGGAAACCTGGATAATAAACTGAAGACCATGTGCATTTTTCTTGGCCTTTCTAAAGCATTTGATACTGTCTCTGTCTCATTTTTGCACTTATGCTCAGTAAATTATGTGACTTGAGTGTTCGGGGCCTTAAATAATTCGAACGCTATATCGAATTATTTAAGGCCTTCATAACAAGACATAATCAAAAAGTTGAAATTAACGAGTAAAGAAGTGAAGAAGAAGAAATAACCTTAGGCGTCCCACGGGGCAGTGTTCGCGGTCCTACTCTCTTTTTAATATACGCTAATGATCACATATTGAATATAATGGAAAATCTAATGGACGGTTGAATTCAAAATGTTTTTCAATAATTTGAGTGGCAGTGTGAAGATGAGAAGTGTGATGATGTTGACATACCAGAGTGAAAACATGCTTCAACGGGAGATTGTTCGTCGTCCAGCTGTTGAGAGATCCTGAGATATGATGTTCAATAACTTTAATGATAGTGTTTTATACAGATGAGATATTAAACTAATGGGACGATAATTGTTGATATCGGATTTGTCGCCTTTCTTGTACAGCAATATTATATTTAAATGATATTTTTTTTTAAGAATCTTGACAGGCTTAAGTATTGAATTAAATAAACTTGTAACGTAGGGTAACAGGATGATTTCGTCCGTTTTAAGATCCTCGGTTGTTATTTCATCTTCGCGGATGGATTTGTTGTATTTTAACTTTTTTATTGCCAGCTGGACTTCATAGCGGGTTATTGGAGGAATATAGTTATGGAATAAGTAAATATCGAAGCCACGGTTGCAGATACTTCAGGTACTATTGTTACTATTTGTCTTTTGAGGGTGTGAATAAAGATTTTTATAAAAATAATCTCTCTTTTTTGGTGTTTGTTTCCTGCACTGTCTTGCCGTGTTGGTACCAATGTTGTTACCTATGGTAACAACAATTGGTACTAATGGTAACAACATTGGTAGTTGGTATCAATGTTGGCATTGCCAATTGCAGGCTGTTTAACCATATGCAAAGTTAAAGCTCAATTGAAACGGTTGATGTCAGAAAACAGCATTAACTCAATCTGGTGGCGGATGATCGTAAATAAACGACAACGGCAGTAGTGTCAGACCGAGTCAGCTGGTGTACTCTTCACCTACCAACCCGCAGTAGACAAGCGTTGTAGGTTAAACGTCTTTTCCTGTTCATTCAACCAAGGTAAGTACAAACGAAAATAATCCACAAGTACGAGTAGGCGAATATACAATAGAGACTAATAAAAACATATTTTAGCATTAGCGGGAACGAGAGAAAGGCGTGTACGGAATAGGATTTTTAAATGCAAGTATAAATCATATTTCCTATTTGGTAGAAGATTTTTATACGATACTGACCAAAGCGTGCCCAGAACATAGGGCTAATTATTGGATGGATTTTAACGCAAAAATATTCTGACATCGTTTTGATAATAACCACATTTTGGGGTCTCATGGGCTAGGCAACAGAAACGATAGCGGTAGTCGCAGTGGCGTAGCTGGGGGGGTGCGAGCGGTGCAGTCGCACCGGGCAACAAAAAGAAAGGGGCAACAAAGTCTACGATCAATTTTTCAATCAAGAATCAAGAAATGTACAAGAAAAATAAGAGAATAATAATGAAAAATACAATCTCGCTATCATGTCAATTGACCATGAACTAGTCGCTATTATTAATTTTGAAAATGTGATTAATGACTTTGCTAGTCAAAAAGCGCGTAATGTCCGTTTTAAATTTTTGCAATATTTTTTACCAAAATCTAATGTTATAACTTATAACTTAACTTAACTTAGCTTCACGTTTTTCCCTAGTGGGGTAGTCAGAGAGAATTGGGCGCCAACCGCTACGGTCTCTATATATCTCTTTCGTCTCGTCCACTGTTATCAACCTATACATGCCCTCCGGGCATTTCTGTTTCTGTCTTCTTCATTCTCACCGTGACATCCTAGCTAGTACCTGCCATTCTGTATGTATCTCTTCATTGCGGATTCAATCAGCTAAGCAGACTCCGCATATCCTACGAAGAGATCGCATCTCCACGGCATTCATCTTTCTTTCATTCTGCTTCTGTAATACCCACGTTTCGCTGCCGTATAACAGCGTCGGTACCAACACTGCATTATATACGGCCAAACGCGCAGCTGTGTTGACGTATCGCCGTCTCATCAATGCAGCTAAGGCTCCGTTAACCTTGTTACCGGCACCAATACGCCTTTCCACATCCATCGTAACGTATTTTCCATTTCTACTGAACATACTTCCCAAATATACCACTTCATTCACTTATTCTAATATCTTACCATTTACCTACACTGATTTTGCATTCTGTCCTTAGTTTATCTCTTTCAAAAATCAGAACCTTTGTCTTATTCTCATAGAGGCTTAGACCATTATTTTCACAAGCTTCTTTCAGAGTGGTGACCAATGCCTGCAACTCGCATTCTGATGATGCAATAAGCACTGCATCATCTGCGTACAGCAAGCAATTCAGGCATTCATTCAGGTCACCTACTTTCAGTCCCATATCACTTTGTTTCATTTTGTCTTGGAGACAGCTATCCAAATACAAATTGAACAACCAAGCTGACATGGCACAACCTTGTTTAAAACCCGATCAGATGGCCAACCAGGGCGACATGCCAACATCCTACTCGCACGCAGGCTGAGTGATCTCTGTAAAGAGACTTAACGGCCAGCAGCAAGGGTCCGCTCACATTGTACCGGGATAGTATCTCCCATAATTTCGCTCTTACAACTCTGTCAAACGTCCACAAAAGCACAGAAAACTTTTAGGTTAACGGCCAAAAATTTTTCCATGATCATGCGGAGGGAAAAGATTGATCCATACATCCTCTTCCAGGTCTAAAGCCC
>JAATLQ010036037.1:12038-34398 GCA_013421005.1 Heliconius erato x Heliconius himera | reverse complement strand
CAAAACCGACTGGTTGTGGGTTCGATCCCCACTCGAGGAGATGAAATATTTACTTAAATTTATATTTCCATTTCTTCGCTCTGGTGTCGAGGTTAAGCGCGGCGTTGAGTTCTGCCACTCAACACGCAATGCCTCCAGAATTCGGCAGAAAGTGGGGAACGGAGTGTCTTAACACTAGGTTCCCTCTGCCTACCCTGCTGTGTGCGGGATACAGCGTGAAGCTAATTTAATTTATTTTAATTTTATATATATATATATATATATATATATATATATATATATATACATATATATAAAACAAAAATACAAAACGATGCAAAATTATTCTGCGCCCTTATTAAAAGTAAATTAATAGATAGACCGCAATTGAAATATATTATTAGGGGATAAAAGGCGGTATGCTCGCGGGCGGATTTTATTAAATATTTAACCGTTAGTGGCAAAGTCTACTGCAAAAGTACTAGACTTTGTCAGTAGCCTAGGACTTAAAACACCCATTATTTAAAGAACAAATAACACAGCTCATTAAATTAAAAATACTTATACGTTACATATACCGCATATTATCAACAAACGCATCGTATAGTTATAAACAGAAACGTTTTCTCTTTCAATTCCATTTGTAATTGTTTACGAATACAAGCCCCGCCGAGTGGCTCGTGACGGTGCGCTTGCAATCAGTTAGCAGAACGGGATTTATGCAGCGTTTTGCATACAAAAGTTAGTCGTCATGGTCGTTATGTCGTTCGAGAAATTGCCGTTTTGGTCGAGCAGTTGCAGTTGCTCCGAAGCGAACCACCTTTCGTTTCATCTGACACGCCGCACCCTTCCATTTGCTGCGCCGCGTAGAGCTACTAACTAAGAACTAGTGGCTTACGGTCTTTTCGACTGTCTCAGCTAACAACAACGTCATTGTTCTCAATCCCCGTTTTCTTTTATTTATACTAATCATTACTGCTGCGAAACTGTATATTTTTTCCCTTTTTTGAAATCGAAACATTTAACGCTATCCTTTTTGCTCTTTTTCACAACTTTTTTCTCACAAAAATCTAATTTTGGTTACACTTGCAAAGATTTACCTTCAACTTAATCTTGGTCCTATTAGTATCAAATTTCCTACATAATGTAATTTCTTTAAGTATATTACGTAAGAATTGGGTTTATACAATGCTATATAAGTTATAGCAGTCAAGGGAGAGTGAATCAATATGGTAACTATTTTATATTACAAAAACTTTTAACATAACATATTTTTTAACACAATAGTGCAATTTAAATTGCTAAGGCTTAATAGAATGATTTCGTGCACCTAGCGCCTAAGAGCAACATGCAATCAGCATGTAATTTGGTCCGGTGCCGCAACTAACACGGAACAATACCCATTAGATAAGCACGCTAGCACATTAAACTGGATTTGTGTAACTACATTACCTTGCTTCCTATTTACTTTTGACTTTTTTAACGTTTACTATATATCCTAAACTGGTATAACAATATACTATCAAAAATATAAAGGAGTTGATAATAATGTAAATTGATTAAATCGACGGTTGTTTTTACGGTAGTATTTATATTTTATAATACTTAAATAAACATGTTTTGTATCCGGTTTATATTTTGCATATGCAATTCAGTCTCTAAGAAACGAAAAATTGAAAACAAAGTGACTTATCAGGTTCTACTTTGCTAGCGATCACCTAGTCCGACCTAATATTTGACTTATTTATTGTTTTAGTACTGCATCATAGGTATCCCTGTATCGTATAATAGGACTTGAAGAAAATACAAACTTTGTGACTATATAACCGTATATTTTTTCGTCAGTGTTGTTGCTAGCTGGTCATCTACAGCAGTTTGTTGTTTTTCATAAGCGACATCATCTATCTAGCGACACCGGAGCGTGACCGGACTGCTAATGAACCTTTGCAGTATACAGTCGCTACAGTTATCGGTATCCATGAGTAATAGTAAGATCTTTTGAATTACAATGAATGTCTTTAAGTCTATACGTGTTTTTTTCCCGTCTAATAACATTATACTGGACTTGTAATGTAACAGATATACTAATGTGTAGATGTTTCATTTAAATAAATATTTATATTGCTATATAAGTACATTTAATATTATAAATTTATTTACCAATGGCAGAAAATGGGTTCTAACCATCACCTCAAACTTCTTATAGTGTATGTTGTTCCAGGCAATATTGCCTTTTGCAGCCATATGCTGTTGATCTATATATTACTAATTATTGAAATAGCAGTGTCAAGATATATAGAATAAAACACAAAATCACTCAAATGTATTTGTGACACATTTATAAATTAATATATAATAGTATCGCTAAAACAAAAAATGTACCTGATTACTTTTAATCTACAATTTTTATAATAATGAAGGAATTTGTTATTATGGTATGTTTGTTGAGGCCGGTCGTGGCGCAGCGGCACGAGGTGTGACTGGTTGTGGGTTCGATCCCCACTCGAGGAGATGAAATATTTACTTAAATTTATATTTCCATTTTCTTCGCTCTGGTGTCGAGGACAAGCGCGGCGTTGAGTTCTGCCACTCAACACGCAATGCCTCCAAGATTCGGCAGAAAGTGGGGAACGGAGTGTCTTAACACTAGGCTCCCTCTGCCTACCCTGCTGTATGCGGGATACAGCGTGAAGCTGATTTGATTTTTTTTTTTGAATTTGTTATTAATATTATATTAAAGTAAGGTAAAATCTTAATTTTCCCTTCACCCCTGTACACACGTTGCCGCCTGCTGGCAGCATTATACGAGAAGACTAGAAGTGTTAATTGCCGGATGTTCTATCTAATGAGTATCAGCGGCGGCGTCGACGCACGCGCGAGCGAGGAGACCTATAATTTCAAATAACCTTAAAACCATAAGTGATAACCGTGATTCCTTTTGTATTTAAAACGTACGATTAAAGACATCGTAAGTTTTAACTGAATTAACTATTAGAAATCTTACCTTTATGTTAAATATATCCATAGAAATAAATCAGATCATTGTAATCTTGATTAAAGATTGCTACTAAGACTTACATCGATTATTTCTTAATTGAGTGACAGTTAATTTCCCATCTCGATTTGTAAGTCTCATTTAATTGGCATGATGAGATTGTGATCAAATGTTCGCTTTCATACATCCGCTTCACATTTACGATAATGACTTACACTTTGATCTGTCCAACGCGAGCTCGTATAACAATATTCTTTGCATTCTTTAATATATTCAAAAAGTTATAATTAGAAACTATAAAGTTTAAGAGTTCATCACTCACCAAATGAGATTTATTGTAATCTATTTTAGGTTCAGGCATGATGCCTGATATTTTTAGATGAAGGGTCGGCGGTTTGTCTTCCAGGTGTAAGAGGGAGGACGACATCCGGTGCCGGCTGACCCTAAGTTATTTATAGTGCATTTATTATTATACTATGCGTACAAGCATATTATACATTAACATTTTTTTCCATTACCATACCTTTAAAATTGGAGTTTGAAGTAAACAGATACAATCTGGGAATGTCGTAATTTCCATTATTGATAGGTGCTATCTGTTAATGTAATTACAGTGGAACTAATCAAGACACTCGTGGACATTAAGCGACTATTTAATGTAATAACAAGGTACTTAATATAATAATAATTAATACAATTTTTATACATATTAATAAATTACTGAGATTTCCTCAATATTTTGTGCAAAATTAATAGCAGGTTTTTAACAATTTATTTATATGTCACATTGTAATGATGTTCTGCAGAAGATAGCGACCGAGCGACATTGAGGTGTCATTCATTGATTACGATATAATTGATATCGGAGGCGGTCGGACCTTTCGCTCTAACACGCGATTCCTGATAACACAAGAGATTACTTTCGTAATGAATCTTAGTGGCTTTTTCTCTATCACATCCGATCATGCTAAAATAATATGTACTTTTTCACTTTTAGCTTAGGTCACTTTAAAACTGAACTTTTAGTATTGCTGTACCTGTATTTCAAATTGAAATTTTATTTAGTTTATTGATTCATTTTCACATGGTTTCCTACAAATCTCATATCTGCTTATTGGATGTAGGTTGATAGTGGTGAAGCGATTGTGAGGTCGTAACCTAATTATAACTGTGTGAAGTAATTGTCCGGCAATGATTGCTGGCATTGGAGCTCATTATCTTTGTTAGATGAGAGAGTGCGCGAGGACCGACTACTCGCATCATAATGAAAACTCATTTGCTGACGTAATTTCGTGAACACAATCTGAGTACTGAAAGTGTTTGTTGATCCCTGAAGCCCTGTTTTCCTGTTCTAGTAGGAGTTTCAGGAAATCATATTTTAGTGCCCCCCTACGCTCCGCAATAACAAGTGTAAAAATAAAAAGTGCCTCGCTTGTCAATCACTCTGTAACGGAAGAATTTTAGTTATATTGATTGCAAATATTTTTACATGTATATGCTGTTACCTACTACATTAGTTTATTCCAGTCTATTTATATATGTATTATGTGATGAAGACTACCATATAACAATGTGTGTATACACACATTGTTATATGGTACAAACTACAGAGTGCAGTGCAGTTTACTAAAAAAGAGTTAAGCAGATACATAAGTTTATTTTGCTGAAATAATGCCAGTGGTACGTACCTAATCGATACGATGACTCATTCGGATTCTTAAGCTTCAGTTTTATTACTACTTAATTATCTTAAATTGATATGATTTTACGTTCAATAATAATTATATGGTTATTACGGCATTTATTCTATATTTATAGTATTTTGTTAATAAATTAATTGATATAACGTCAATGTTATACGAAGCCAGTAGCGTCTTGGTCATTCCTTCACAATCTGTGTACAAGATTCTGAGCTCGTATATTTCGTCGATTGATTCTAATCGCCTGGCGTTATAATTTGAATAATCTAATCGGATTGAAGCGTAACATTCGTCGCGTCGCGGATTCGAGGTAGCAGGTTGTTAGTCGTCAGTGTTACGACTTGAAGTCGAATGTAAATACGTCGTCATCATTCGGATTACGGCCGTCAAATGTGATGGTCGGAGTGAAGGTCAATGACGTCAAGTAAAGTCACCTTGTACAGTGTAATGTTTACTGTTCTCAACCAGAGTCGATTGTTTTTACGGCTTTTTCTCTTCGAGCGAAATAACCACACCAATTTATTACCTTTGTCGCGCCACTGAGCTCTACCTACTGCAATTAATATTTTTTATTTCCAGTGACGTGTATGAATTGCAAAGCTTCACTTGAACAATAAATTACAGTAATGTATTGTTTTAAATTCAGATGTATTGAAACAACATAATTGTCGTCAGATAATATGATATCAGGTTTTATAAGTTAACGATAACGGAACACTTTCCTACTCTTGACAGCATTGCTGTGTACATTGCACATGTTTCATTTTTATTGAAATATCAATAAAAATTAAATATTAATAAGTCATTTGACATGATTATAACAGGATAAAAAATGCTCTCTTCGTAAAATTCTAAATGAAAATTTGACATTGTAAAATATTAACAACCTTACAAGACTTGCACTCGCTCTGGCTTCTTGAACGAACTTGTTCCCCTTTGAACAAAAAAATCCTCCTGACATTTGAGTTTCCTGAACGGCTTCAGCTGAACGAGTTCTTCAATATTTAAGTAAAGACTGATTTTCATTATTAAACAGGTGTATTGAAAGTAACCTATGTTAAAAAACCGGCTAAGTGCGAGTCTTCCGTACCAATATCAGTATTGTAGGTCAACGGGAAGTAGAACGTATAAAAATTGTGCAAACATAAATTTGAGTGCATATGCACGCATTTTGTATGAAACAAATTACATAAATGTATTAAAACGTGTTTTTATGCACATTTTAACACATTTTTCCAAACATATTCGGCTAACACCCACAGCAAATATATTAAACGCATTATTTCCAAACATATGAAGGTAATCTACACAAGTTCGTTGAGTAAACCACCGACGGCATGAGCTTCTAAAGGAATTCATCCCGCCAATATAAAACAAGGGTTGCATGTCTCTCTTTGGCCCTCGTATCTGTAACACTAAAAACAATAAAAAAAGATTGGAGAGAAATACAAAAATATATTTCTACTAGCGGCCCATTCGCGGCTTGGCCCGCATACCACTTATAATTCTCTTACTATGGTGCATTTGCCATAAAATAATCAATATAAATTATATAATCAATATAATTCATACATTCAATAATTTTGAGAAAGTGCAAGCACTAAATAGCTGCTTGCGAGGACGAAATCGGCGGCAAGGGCGCCCCCCGCAGGACTCGTGCCTATGCTTGCGGCCGTAAACGGAGCGTTGAATAATTTTAAATTTACATTTTCTGACAAAGTATACATTCAAATTACATGCTATAAAAGCCAAAACATATCTTCATAAAATTTCCTTGATGATGAAATAACTTTCGCTTGTAAGGTTCAACATCTTTATCAAATAAAAAATGTTGAAATATCACCTTGCATTTTTTTTTAATTAATAAAATAAAACATTTCTTTCGTACAATGTACTATACATATATATTACTCTCTTTGCAGCGCACGCTCTTAGAGCAATTCGACGGCGTTCATTATTATTGTTATCTCGTCATTTAAGGCTTACTAAGATTTACACCGTAATGGTATATAGCATATGGCTCCTGAGGAATGTAGCTTTCATACAAAACCAAAAATAAGTAAATTTGGCCAGTAGATCCAGAGATCATAGCCTTTAAACAAATAAATAAACAAACTAACTCTTCCGCTTTATTATATTATACATTTTTGGAAACCCGACGTTTCGAACACTTCATATCTTTTGACTGCCGTTGTATTAGAAGCTTAATTTTTATGTTCCAAGGAACTGTCAGTCTGCAGATCTGATATTAATTTCAGCTTGATACCTCAACGCGATCTCAAGAAAAATGTTCTTGACAGATGGACTTCAAAGCGATTCTATAAGTATTACGTTTTTTTTAGCAAGCTACGCCCGCACATTGCAAACGTAGTTTTTCCACATAAATTCCGATTCCGAAAAAAAATCCGGGTTAAAACATAAATTATATATTACTCCACAAATCTCTATTTGTCATTAAGAAAATTGCAAGCAGTAGCTACTTGAGAAGATGTCAACTTACATTGGAGAATCCAAAATCTCGGTCAATTTCATAATCATACAATCTCGAGTTTTTTCTTTCATCATACATATATATAATAATTTACAAACAATATCAAACAACAAAACATTGAAATCTGACGATTTCAATGTTTTTGATTGATTATGATTTTCGAGGCATTGCTTATTAAGTGGTGGAACTCAACCCCACGCTTTGCCTTGCTACCAAAGTGAAAATATTAATTAATTATAACTTTGTTCCCCGAGTGGAAACTGAACCCACAATCGTCGCGCTTAAAATCACACGTTTGTACTAGCTTTTACAGCGACACCGGATAGGTAGGGAAAAGAGTAATCTGTCCCTGAAATATTTGCAATCAGAGGATGCCGACGGCGGTAATGTGTCCCACAGGGAGCCTCCCCGCGGGACAAAAACATTGGTTTGCGGTTTTGCGTTGCGGCTAAGCTAAGCTTTTTTTCTATCATCATACAAATTGAAAGCTAAAGATTCTGTCAATTCAGTAAAACATTTGTATAAAAGGCCGGTCGTGGCGCAGCGAACGAGGTGTGACTGCAAAACCGACTGGTTGTAGGTTAGATCCCCACTTGAGGAGATGAAATATTTACTTAAATTTATATTTCCATTTCTTCGCTCTGGTGTCGAGGTTAAGCGCGGCGTTGAGTTCTGCCACTCAACTCGCAATGCCTCCAGAATTCGGCAGAAAGTGGGGAACGGAGTGTCTTAACACTAGGTTCCCTCTGCCTACCCTGCTGTGTGCGGGATACAGCGTGAAGCTATTTTTTTTTTTTTTTTTTTATTTGTATAAAAAAATACTGTTATAGCAATTAGCAAATTTGTCGAACTAAGAGCTTTAAAGTGATATAACTTTTTTTAACCGATTGTAATAAAACAAATACTAAATGTTAACTGACGGAAGACTAGCTTGCCAGATATCAATAGTGAACATTTTTAAATCGGTTAAGCCGATTCTGAGTTTAACGCACAAACAAACAGACAAAAGTTTAAAAAATCATTGTTTTGGGTTCTATTACATTAAAAAAGGATCCCAATAACATTTTTTCTTATATATCTTTCATATACTGACATTGATCCGTTACGATTATATTGTAAGTAGATTATCAACGTAAAAAAATATGCAAAAAGTCGAGGGGCGCGATGGGGGAAGCGTGGCGGGCGACGATCCGTTTCGCAGAAATTATTTTTTGGTATCTTAATTTTAAATCTGTAAAACAGTTTTGATTAGTAGTGGAATCTGGAAACCGACTAGGTCGACCTAATCAGTTTCCAGGAGGCGCGGGTTCTTTAAGCAATAGTCCGGTACATTATTTTCATGTAGTTGTTACGATTAAAGCAGCGCATGCACAGAAGTGTTTTAACGTGTAGCTATATATATATATATATATATATATATATATATATATAGTATACTTATGTCGAATTACATATAAATGTATATACAATAAAATGTATATAAACCTTTTAAACATTTTTTGAAGAGTTATTCCACACTAAGGAAAGAAAAATACTTAGAAAACGTATAAAAATTTTAACGTAGCGGGACTCGAACCCGCGCCTCTTGGAAACCGACCAGGCGCTCTGAGTATGACTCAGTGGTCAGAGCGCCTGGTCGGTTTCTAGGAGACGCGGGTTTGAGTCCCGCTACGTTAACCTTCCTTGTATATTAACCTTCCTTGATAAATACTCTACTTAATATTGAAAACCACATCAAAATCCGTTGAATGGTTTAGAAGAAGAAGACTTAGAAAAGCACAGACAGAGGCGCAGGGCGACTTTATTTTATAGTATTATAGATTTATAATATTGACAAAGTTCTGATTACCTGAGTAATGCCATTGATACAATAAGTTTGGAACGATTAATTGGTTCTAGTAGCAGTTGAAGAAGTGTGTTAATAGGATATCAAATATGTCAAGAGCACTCGCGCTTATCTTGAGGTTACCAAGATACAAGATTCAACAACGTATATTTCGATACTCTGGCTATGAATTTGTTAATTTGCATAGCTCAGTTTAAAGTATAAATGTTTTTGATTAAGATGACTAATTTTGGTATAATGTTTTTCGATATAAATATAATCGTTAATCGTATCATAAAGTAAATAACAGATTTAAAAAAGAAGCGTTCGTTGGACTCGACTATTAGATGTTTATGTTGCAACTCGATTGAATGCATACAAGCGGTTAATCTGTCGGTTTGAGTTTATGTCCTAAGATCTCATTGCTTGAATCTGTAGGGATCAGTTATTCTAATGAAACTTATATTTAAGAATGATACATAATAGACAATGACAATTCATTATATTAAGGAAACATGATGTAATAGATCGATATTTGTAAACATTTATTTAATTAGATAATTTAGTCGTTTTAAAATGATAATTTGAATGAGTATTAGTATTATGCAAGCAAAGACTTAATATCATGAATTTATTATTTCATTTGAAAAATAAGGATGATATTATGTTTAAATAAATTTTTGTATGTACTTAATACGATTAAAATCATCATTTAACAGGTGAACAGCTAGAATAAACCTTAATTTTAAAATTGACCTTCTATTATATAATATTTTACTTTAAAACATAAGGATAACCGCGCATTTCATTGTCTATTCTCAGCCAAACGAAATCGGAATAAAATATTTCAAATGATGGCAATTAATAAAAATTATTAATTAATAAGGATAATTAAATAAAAAAAACACATGAGTGCAAATATTAACATTACGTGACTTGTTTAAACCAGGTCACCCTGGGCTTGCGGCAGACCTGGCAACCATTGTTTTTCCAATTCCTTATGCGATTTTCTTTAAAATTAATTAAAGATAATTGTGGCAGGATTCTTATATGCAACCCTAGTGTAATCCATTCTACTATCATGTATCATTCTTAAATATAAGTTTCATTAGAATAACTGATCCCTACAGATTTAAGCAATGGGATCTCGACCTATTAGTAGAATAAATTTGGCACGTAAAGTTTTGATTTATTTATATAATTATTGTGTACGTGTGTTTTTTAATCTTTGCTACCCTACTCTTCGCCGACTGAAACGACTGCGCCGATTTTGATAAAATTTATACAATGGGTTCCAGGGTGGTTTGAAAATATAATTTATCCTAACAGATGGTCTGACATCAGCGTGTAATATAATATATTATTTTAACTATAAGAAATCAGCAAAATAAATTTAATAATAATACATTCAAATATAACTTACCTTGCTTCACGCTCTAGCGGAGTAGTTAGGGAGAATGAAGCATCTCCGTCCTCCACCTCCCGCCGTTCCATTCAAATATAAAATACAATAATTACTTACAATTTTTGGGCAGATACATAATATATAAATATTACTTTTCATTGATATTTATTATTTTATAATAATATGGTAACATTTTTGCTGACCAATGGGTATATACAATTTAGATTTATACAATAATAAAGCTAACCTTCTGTCCGACCTCGCGATTGTCTCTACAAGAGGAAGCAGTGAGCGCTCCCCTAGTCTAATTCCTTCGACCTAGAACACGTTGTAGCCTAATTGACCGTCTCTATTAAACTTCCGCGTTTCGTTGCTACGGCTGACAAATTGCACTTAAAACCGTTTTGCTTTTCGACATGTTTTTGTTGCATTTTTAACCATATATTTTAAAATCTAAAAATATATATTTATGTTTGAAGGAGTAAAGACCTCCTGCTAGCTACCTAATCAGACGGAAGTAGAGTCTCGCTGCCGTGTCTGAAGTTCATCACTCGCCGCGTCTGCGTGCCCGACGCCTGTCGTCACGCGGCACGCCCTCCCGGCTTATATTATGCTTAATTGCATATACAGATATCGTTCTGTATACGAGTATATATTCTTTAAATAAGTGCTAAAAATAGCAATAGAAATATATATTTTTTATTTTAAAACATAGTTTAAAAATTCTAACTGTAAGTAATTCTAGCTCAAGGTTAAGCTCAGAATAATTTAAAAGAAAATGTTAATTACCAAGGTGTTCCATAAACAGACATATGTGTTTGTATAAAATTCAGTATGGAAAATGTAATACGTTTAGCATTTATAAAATTGGCGATGATCGCATCGAGTAGGAATAGAAGAGGACCCAAAATTACTTCTTGTTAAATTTTGCAATGTTAATAAGGAAATATTTTCGGCGTTCGTACATCATGTATGTAGGCTGAGAAGAATGTAGAATTAAAATTTCAGTCACAATTGAACAATGCGTATCATTTATAGTTTACTATAAATAAAATAAAATAGTTTACTATAAATAGAACTTTTAAGTTAGCGAGCGCAATCAGAGATTCTAAAAAATATGTAGATTCTGACGAGTTAAAATAGAATTCTGGATAAATTATATACATTCATTGCACCCTTTATATTCGACGAGACGCGCCTTAACTGTTTTGTTGTACATTTCATAAAGTAATATGTTCAAGGGGCACTAAATTGTGTTCCTGGTTTAATAGACTTTTGCATCGAAACGAGGCGCAAGAGGTGTCGGCGCGGCGCGCGTCGTCTCACGTGGTGCGCTGGGCTGGCGGCCGCCGTCGCCCCCAGCGCGCGTCATCCGGGTCAATTGGCCGCTCTCACTGCTTAAATCGCCTCCTCGAGGAATCACTTATATATCGTGTAGATATTTTTCACTATAAAGATACCATGTATGAAATCAAATGAAATAAAAAAGAAGTGAGTGCTAATGTAATAAAACACCGGACAAGCGCGAATCGGGTTCGCCCACCGAGGATTCCGTACAAAAATGGGAGGTCTCGAGCTATTACCAAAATTCAGGCTTAATTAAGTTTTCCAGAGCCTTTTCATCTGATAACTCATTTGAACTAACGGCTTTAATAACAAATTTTGCTCTTTTAAAACTGTTTTTTTCTAGATTTAACCACCATAAAAATATTTTTCAGATTTTTTCTTAAACTAACTACCTGTAGATGCTAGAAGGCAAATTTCATACTTATAGGTTAACCTAAAGTACCCTATTAGTTTTGATTCCTTTTATATATATATTTTTCCAAATAAACGACATTTTTTAAGTAAATGTAGGAATAAGTATTTTTCAGAAAATCATGGGGCCGTAGACTCGATATCTCCAAGCGTTCCTGAGATAAAGGCTCTTGATAGACAGATAGACAAGTAGACAGACAGACGGATAGCGAAGCGATCTTATAAGGGTTCCTTTTTTCCTTAAAACTGTACGGAACCCTAAAAAAAGTTAGAAGTTAAATATTTTTTAAAGTTTTCCACACTTAGGAAAAAATATTATTATTTAGAATACGTACAAAAAAATAATTTACTGGAACTAACCGAAGAAAATGAAATTTCTATAACATAATAGATAAAAATGAAAATTTTATTTTTGCCTAGTTTTTATATTCTATTGTGTTGTGTTCTGACCTTCATCGCATCGCAACATTTATCTTTTTTATTTCATTTCATTTTCCTCAGATGTAGTTAACTACGAATGCTAATGACTCTGTATTTAGTGACGTAGAATGATGTCATCTCTTTATCCAATGCAGCTCAGCAGCTCAAACAATATGTCCACCCTTATCAGTTTCAGCAGATCTTTTAATAAAATGTGGCATTATACATTTACATTCCTACATATGGCGAGTCTAAATAATGTGTACACTTTCAAAACAAATGAATGTTGTTGTTTTAGTTATAATTATTCTATTATTAAAATAATGATATAAATGTATATCTCAGTATATCTATCTGTAGAACAAATATTATACTCCAGTACCAACAACATATTATAATGATTACCACAATAGTTCCAATTGAACGAGGACAGCATACTCTGCGTGCTCTGTACACTGCACACAATTCTCTTATGAACTATGTAGAAACATACATACATACATACATACATATATAATATAATGTTAATATTTAGATACCTAAGGAAAAATCCATTTTAATATTCCCCCACCTGTTGTGAATTCATTGCTATTGTCATCGGTTGGTGAGACGCCAAAGATTTGTGTACTTGCTTATTATGAATTTATTACTCATTTTTATTTCTACAACTGTGTTCTATATATTAGTAATTAGTGCAACATTTTATTTCTTTCAGTTTGGTAACTTTTGTTTTGTTTTGTTTTGTTTGGCAACGCCATATACATGCACGGTATTTACGAGTACCAGTGCCACGATGGCACTGTATATATTATGTTTTATTTTGTTATCTAAGTCATGCAAACAGAAAAAAAAGAAAAGAAAAAAAAACAAATTAATAACGGTTAACGAAACTCAAACATATGTGTAAATAGTTGTATAAATTGAAATTTGGAATTCTTAATAACCAAAGACTAAAAATTTGTGATTAAAGTGGCGCCAATTTCATATGTAAAAACCTAATATTAAATATATATCAATAAAATAGAAAATAAAATATATCAATTAAATATATTCGTTCATCTGTGTTCCTGTTACGTCAGCTCGTTTTTATCTTTAAACGAAACACTTTATGGATGTTTTAATATAAAATTGTTACAATTGCATTCAAAGCTTCCTTATGTAAATTATATTTTAATGTACAATCCATACAAGGCTGTATAAATATTTACATACACACGATTAAATTAAATTTGTTTAACTTTGTGAAGCTAAACAATACGTTAGTAGGTATTTCCTTAATCTTAGTAAGTAATATATGGATGTAGGGTTAGTGATGACCAATATAATATTAACTATAAATGTTCAATCTACCATTTAAACGTCCTTGTTATTTGAATAATATTTTGAAAATAAATTAAAAATAAAAATGTCATATTATAAACGTATTTTTTTGAATCCAAAATCAGTGTTTTAAGAGCATAAGATTAACTGTTAATAGTAGCGAGTAGTGTTTCCTGCGCGCCGTCCGGAAGGCAGGGCGAGGAAGCGTCGCGCGTGACCGGCTGTTGCACGTTACCTACATGTTGCCTCCTGGACGCTCCACTGACACTTCCTCTGTTTCGTTGTCTGCAGTCAGCACGCGCGAGTAACACTCTGCCAAGTCGAGTCGATGTTTGTTGATATTGATATTTAGTAGGTCATAAGCTCTCGCACTAGTTACTCCAAATCGATTTCCGGTTGTGATGTTGCATGTAATAGGTATAGCTGCATTAGTCCTCTTTCGTTGTATTCCCCATTGACATCGCTTTTAAAATACGACAGCGAGTAATTACAACGCCAGACTTTTGAAAACTCCGTGCAATTCAATGTCTTACGTTCCACTCATTAAGCTGACCTATTTACTATTCATCGCGAATTATACGCAATATTTCAAAACGGCGGCCGAGTCCCCAACATTTTTTTTTTAAAAACTCCACTGCGATTTATATATACGTTTTAATATAACTCTTTTTTACTTAACCTATTAAATTGCCTATTTGCACAGATTTGTAGAAAAAATGTTAATAAATATTTTTTTCAATTACGTTAACACTGCCGTACTGCACTGTGTGAGTCTGTGTGCTTACTACTTAGTTATATGCTGATAAGTAAAATATTTCAAATTAATATTCATTAAACACAAAATTTGATATAAATTTTAAAAATATAGTTATTTACGTAAGAAACACAAACAGCTAGAGCTACGACTACCAGTAGATCCGCTAATGATTTGTGAGGCGTTACATGAATATTCCCAGGGAATCCCCTAACATTAACAATACTCCATAGCTCCGCGGGGAGTCGTTCACTTCTGCATTTACCTATTTTTTTCTTATGATTAGATTCTGAAACTCGTTATTACATTTATTATTTAATAAACGGCTAAGATTCAAAATATAACTTGTATTCCTTTTTGGTTATTATGTTTATATTTTTAGGGTTCCGTACTTTTTAAGGAAAAAAGGGACACTTATAAGATCACTTTGTTGTGTGCAAGGTCATGAAAGTTAACAAGGCGCTTTTATCCATTCTGACAAAATGTCCAACCATAATTTTAAAGTACAACCTTACCCATACGAATTTAAGCTGTATGTGTATATTTACTTTTGTCAATCTCTATTTATTTATTTATTATTGCTCTCACCGATTTGTTAAATTTGTTACTTGATATGTTTTCATAGCAACTTACTTGCAGCCACTACGTGGTGCATACAGACTACAGCTGCTCCAGACTCCGGATGCCATTCCGACTTTCGATGTTGTTGGTGTTGAATGCCATTTCACACACCATTTAATGCCACAATTATAGTGTCAAAGTAGAACTCATATATTGGATGTACTTGAATGGAAACAACACTGCTACCCTGACGTCGTAACTGAAATACCAATATATATTCTTATGAGCATAAATTGTGTATCTAAATATTAAACTGGCGATGACTCATATTTTTACCAAAATATGATTAGCATCGAATGTAATCAGTATCAGTTTTCGCGTACCTCCTTCGCCTTGTCCACTGTCATCAACCTCTTTATACGTCTTCCTCATATCGGGGATCTTCATTCTTTCACCAAGTATATTGTGCTCTCGAAAGTCAACCGAGTAACACTATTATAGTAGACCGATGCAAACATGTCATTATTTCAACGGTTCACATGATAATAGTTGGATATGCTCCAAGTTATACATTGTGATACTAAATGGATCACCACGTTAATTTTGGTTAAAGGAACTCGCCGGTCTCGGATAAACAAACACTCCCTACATTATAGATTCATTTGTTTTTTCGCCCTCGATGGTAAAAATTTTTGTGTTGAAATGTTTCTGTTTATGTTTTTTAAGGGTGTAGTACCTCAAAACGATAACATACAATCCTTATATAATTACAGGATCACTTTGTTGTCTGACAAGATAATTTATCTCTAGATCGCGCGAATTTATCCACGGTCCACGGTCTCTTGCAGCACAGAAAAAATAAGTTTCTAAGTCCACACAATCAAAAATATTTTTTATGAAACTCACCGCGTAATCAAAACCTATAGGGCATTTCTTGTGGACCTACAGCTATGAAATTTGGCAAAAAGTGTGGACTTGTAGTACAAATAAAGAAAAATTCTAAAAGGATAAAATCATTACAAATTTATAATTGCAGTTCATTTCGTACAGAATGAATGCATTCGTCCGCAAACTTAAGTTTGCCACCTTTTATAATTTTGTTGGCATATAACATTGAAATTGGTACGGAACCTTGGGTATGCGAGTCCTACTCGTATTGGTTTGTTGTTTTTATTTGTTGAAGAAACAAAGTTGTTCCCGCGTCTCTCTTGTGCACGAGGTGGCCGTAGCTTGGCTTCCATAATTGGGAATATTTATTCTTTTCATTTTCCTCAATTTTAAAAATAAAACAGCAGTAGGTACCTGAGTAACATGTGACAGTTTATAAAATTGAATTACTTAATTTTTGTCAATTTCTTTACATTATAAGAAAGAGGTAAGGCAGACTATAAAGCAGACTAGGATTGTCGTGGCTCTATAAATACATGATGTTTCCATCACGATCCTTGCAGCTCATTTCATGTAGCAATGCTTAAGTCTCTTGGGAGAATCATACGAGACAGTGCTTTTGAGCATAAGAATGTCAATGAACTTTGTTCAAAATATTTTTTATATTTGTTTTTATTGAAATATTTTTTCATTATGTATATTTGTTAATCGTCGATGTCATGAAATCTGAACAGTAGCATCAAAAACAAAAGTTTCGAACCAACATACACACATATATATATATATATGTGTGTGTATTATCATGTACCCAATATAACATTTACATAAACATTTAAATTTAGTGCGAGTGAATAACCTCCAGGTAAAAATACTCATTTCATTTGAGCACAGTTGTACGTAACTTGACATCGAGCCGCCTCCCGCTTCCGCTTCCGCTCCCGCTCCCGCTCCCGCTCCCGCTCCCGCTCCCGCTCGCGACCCCGACCGCGACCGCGCACTAAAGAAGTGACTTTTAGAGGATTACAGCAGTTGCGATCAACTAAATTTTTAAATAAGACAAGGAAAATTAGTATAAGAAACCATAGCTAGTTGTTATTTGTACAATATTGTAAGATATTTTACAAAGAGTATTTTTACGATTAGTAAGTGACGCGGGTGTCCGCGGACGTTCATTGAAACCATAATGTTATCTCTTAAGTTGTGTTAGCAGAGCAACTAACCTTGTCTACATTCGTTATTTTGACTTGTATATAGAAATATGTATTATATATAAATATTAAATTGTAGTAATCTATGTAGGAATACCCAATGTTTCACTGTTTTCAATATCTGGTTTTTTGTAAAACAAACATTTTCTACAAAATTGTAGAAATATTTGTCTCTGAGTTAATTAATTAGTTAATTTACATCCGTCTTAATTAGATGCTATACTGTTGAGCACAGTTATGTATGTATGTATGTATGTATGTATGTATGTATGTATGTATGTATGTATGTAGGTAGCGCTCGTGGAGTTTTGCTTGTGTCATCACGTCTAACAATTTCATACGCTCTAGAGTCTAGAGTCTAGCATGAGTCATGAGGCACTCAGTCGCATATTAACTCTTATGAAAATTATCAAGTAAATAAAGCGCTAAATAATTAACATGTATTTTTAAAAATTTTGGATACTTGATTACTTGTATAGGATTTGATAAATTATATTAAATGTTTGTGAAATTCAAGTAATTTTGGGACGACCATTTGGCTACTTTCTTATAAATACCTATACATAGTATGTAACGACACGCGAGTGTGTGGCCCAGTGTGGTGTGGTGTGACACGCCGGTGTCGGTGGCGGTGACATCATCGCGGAATTTCTTATTCACGGTACGATGTCGCCCCCAGCCCGGGTCGCGCCCCGGACGGTGGGACCCTCCGTAATGTTAGTCTGTTGAAGGTCCGTTGAGGCTATTATTACTAGAAAAATGTGTTTCTGTGAATGAATGGATAAAGGGGGTGCGAGTCGTCAGCGTCGTTAATTCGACTTATCCATTCAAACCGGACTGGACAAATATAATAAACTCAATCTTTACCACTGTCTTCAGTGAGTGCTTCACAAGTCGTCGTTCGAGCGGCAAGGTCACAGTTCATCGGAGCGCCCGCCCCCGCCGTCCTAACGGTACCCGGTGCGGTGCCCGCGCGCAGCCGACAGGCCGCCGATATGCGTCCAGAATTATGTTGTTTACATTACTGCTTTAAATCTATGCTTGTTTACTCGAAGCCAATCGATCATTGTTAGGTACAGCTAGCCAAGTTTATTTCGTATACATGCAAACATATTATTTTATAGAAACTAGCATTAAATTTAATGGGTTACCTATTCTTTCTGACTTTCCTATTAACTCTATTGTACAGATGTTTTATATTTATAGTTGTATCTTTAGGATCAAGAATCGTCTAAAGTCGGTACACATAATTAATACTGTAGGTACGCTTCACACATTATTACAGAAAAATACTAAAATATAGTTAATATATCAATACGTTGAATAATAAAAATAACAAATGCAGATTTTTCTATTCATTATTTCAAATTAAGTCGCCATACGTAGTTGTCACAGTCAAACTTTCTGAATACAATACCCTAAATGTTTGTGTAAGAGTAAGCAAATACGTAGGTAGAGTCACCTTCGTAATAATGAAAGTGAGAACTTTTGCGTATTTTAGCACAATGCTTATAATTTTGTTAATTATTTACTTTCACAAGTAAAAAAATATAGTTTAAGGTTATTTCGTAACGTCAATATATAATATCAACATGCCATCGTGCTTTGTTCAAAGTGTGTAAATACAGATGTCACAATAATTAATGAATTGACCCTGAAATGTAGCATGCAGTGGCTTGACTGTAGCCAGGTGGGGCGTGCCCACCTCACAAATTTTACTTTTAACAAAGTTTGCGCCGAAAAATAAAAAACAACAACATTTATACGAACGTATCTGTTCAAGGCCAGAGTCCAGGCCACTGCACAATCTACATGGGTACCGTACGTATATGCCGTCGGTATCGGCGCGGTTGCGACACCGCGCACCGCCTCGTTCAGCTGTTGTTGCGTTGGGCTTCTGTTTCATATTTCATATCGACTGTCATTTCAAAACATTCTCAGAAAAATATACTGGAGTACGAATGTATTTCACAACTGCAGGTACTCGGTAGATAGATAAGAAGCTACTTATAGTACCTATCTATAAATAGGTACCATCTCTTTAAAACATGTTGGTTTTTTTTAATAAAACTTCTGAACAGATCGAGTCGAATATATTGAATAAGATACAATATATTGAATTGCCGATTGTAAGATAAGGCTTCTAAGCACTTAAGAAATCAAACAGCTAAAGTTAATATTTTTCATATGCATTTTGATGAATTTAAACATGATTTTTACGATTTATTTCCTCCTTTTTAGGGTTCCGTACCTCTTAATAAAAAAGAGAACCTTTATAAGATCACTTTGTTGTCCGTTCGTCTGTCGCTCTGTCTGTCAAGAGCTTATCTCAGGAACATTCTATCCATCCAAAATTCAAACCATATACTCAGGTCAATGGTCCCTTGATTTCCTTAGAATTCCGAAATTTGGCATCTAGCATCTCAGTAATAGTACAGGAAAAAAATTTTAAACTATTAATTTGTGGTTAAATTCTAAAAAATCCCCCCTTTTAAGATTAAATCCTAAAAGTGGGGCAAATTTGGTATTAAAGTCGCCGTTCAAGTGAGGTATCAGAAGACAGAGCTTGGTTTGCATATTCTAATACATATTTTATACATTTTTTATGATACTTTAATTGTACGGAACCTTCGGTAGGCGATTCCTACTCACGCTTGTTTTGTTTTTTTTTATTTAAATGATTAAGTACATAGGTACGTCCTGTATAGTAGCGTAATTAATATTTATACTTTATAATTTTTTTTGAAAAAGTAAAACATCCAATCCTTTTAGATTATGGATTTAATTTCTTTAAAATCCCGACTCCACAGTCCACACTAACTGCTCGTCGTAATTCGCTTCGTGAGATCTCTCGTCGCGTCGTTTACTGCAAATAGTCACATAGTATAGTACAGCCTACTTCTTTCTATTCACTTATAACTTTTTTTTTAAAATACACCAAGATTTTTAATATCTTAAATACAGCAAATATATTCTTTATTTTTTAATACAGAAAAATTTGCCGGGATAGCGTCTATGTGTGGTAAGATATGACGAATGTAGATTTGTGGCCCACTCGAAGGAGTTAATGTTTAAATCTTCGTTCTGGCAACAAGCGTGGCGTGGCCGTGCTTGCTATGTGTGATACAACATAAATATAAAAATGTCGTCAAAACATTTTTACATGTGATAACATGTAAATAATTATATATTTAATATTGCTTAAAATTTGCATTTGCTCAACGAGACTCATTTTCATAAGCAGTATTCGTTTCTGTTTATTAAAGCATAACAGGGCAGTAGACGCGTCGGTACATCGTACATATTTTGCAATAAAATTGTAATTTATTCGTTCTGCATAAAAATTGTTTTCGACTTGATTTAGTTTTATAGAAATGGATACAGCTGGATGAGTACAATAAATGCAGTCTGCCGAATAGAGGGCGTTGAGAGACAATATGGTTGTCGCTAGCTACATTGTCAAAGCGATAAGAAGAATTTATTACTGGTGTAAAAACATTCAACTCGTGTCACCGGCGTTGTTACTAAACCAAGGCCATCTTGGCGCAGCGGCACAGCGCCTGACTCAACACGCAATGCCTTGAAAATATGGCGGAATATGGGAACTGAGTTTCTTAAAACTAAATTTCCTCTGCCTACTCTATTATTATATGCGGGATATATTATGAAGCTAAAAAAAGAGATTCTAGCAACTATTTATCAGAATATTTCTTTCATCTATCAACGTCTCGCTTCTCAGCAATCTTCATTGTTTTGTCTCTTGCTTTAATTGTTGATTATAGAGCGGTTGTAGAGAATTTAATGAATGACTGTTTAACATTGACACACATCGACCGAGCGACTGCTGATTTGCCAAACCCTTGCACTTTCAATATAATGTGTATTGTTCTAATATATGAGTGTCATTGTTTGAAATACACTATAACTAACTTATTACAATATCTAAATAACACGTTATTTTGTTTTTTTTTGGTAATATATTAAACTTTGATCTACTAAATGATAGAATTCATCCGTTTACAGTTAAGCAAAGACCTAACATTGCGTTCTGTGACTGTCCTGGGATGGCCTGCACAGGTCTATACGCACTTTCATCATTTACAGGCGATCTGTAGCTCTATGGAGTCAATGAACTTAACTTAGCTTCATGCTTTATCCCTAGCGGGGTAGTCAGAGAGAACGGAGCGCCAAACGCTACGGTCTCTACATTCCTCTTTCGCCTCGTCAACTGTCATCAACCTCTTCATACATGCCCTCCAGGGGCCCTCAAGCTTTATACGTGACCTTCCTCCAGTATATTTTATACTGTGTTTTCGAAGGTCAACTGTGGTATCCCCCTACCTCTCTTACCACTCACTTTTTCATCATGAATCTTTTTTGCCATTCTTTCATCACTCATTCGTTCGACGTGCTCAAACCAGCTGAGAGCACGTTCTTCTTCATTATCACCGTGGCATCCTCGCTAGTACCTGCCATTCTGTGTATCTCTTCATTGCGGATTCGATCACCTAAGCTGACTCTGCATATCCTACGAAGAGATCGCATCTCTACGGCATTCATCTTTCTTTCATTCTTCTTTTATAATACCCACGTTTCGCTGCCGTATAACAACGTAAAAAACCAGAACCTTTGTCTTATTCGTATTCAGGCTTAGACCTTTATTAGGCTTAGGCCTCCCCTGATTTCCAGCATAAATTGCACAAAAACCTAAATAAGTCCAAGACGCGTGGCAACAATATGCTGGCATATTTGATCATCTCAGCAGTAACTCCATCTGCATAGATAATGTTTTTTGTATAGATAATGTTTTTTGTCAATCTGATATTGTAGATAAACAAATTATTACCAATCTGAGCTCGGATCATTGTGGTCAAAAATTTTCGGTAATAGATAAAATAGTTGCAGAACGTAAACAAATAACAATTAGACCAATCACTAAAAGTAAAATTAATCGTTTTAATAGTAAAGTGACGGAAAAAATTTCAAACATAGAAATAACGGAACTTAATCCGAATCAGTTGTATTGCAAAGTTTTTAATTTACTCTCAACAGAGTT
>JAATLQ010036037.1:0-11938 GCA_013421005.1 Heliconius erato x Heliconius himera | reverse complement strand
GAAGTATTTTGAGTGTTGTTATCACTGGTAATTAGTCAATTTAAATAATTCACTTCGAGAAATACTAAAACGATTATTGAGAATAATAACGACATAGTTTATTCTAATGTATTTATTTCTGCTCCAGTTTTATAATTTATTGAAGGCTACTTTGCTTTTATTATACATATAATAATTTGTTTTAGATTATGTGTTGTATATTATCATTACATTTATAAAAATAAAGTCATTTAAAAAAAAGCTCTAAGACCCACAGTCACGGTCAAAAACATGTAATGTGTATATATATATATATATATATATATATATACACATTACATGTTTTTGACCGTGACTGTGGGTCTTAAACATGTAATGTGTATATATATATATATATATAGCATTCTTGCATACTCATTGATCCGACACTTCTCAGAACATGCTATCTTTGTCTGATTTTTCTTAATGAAATCCCAGAAACATTAAAAAGTAGTCTTATGAGACTAATGTAAAACTAAAGAACGAACTCTTGATTAGAAGTAGATCCATTTTAATTATGATAAATAACTTACAAGACCTCAAACCTGTGTCGTCACTTACATACATACATAAATAATATTAAATACATAAAAATATAAAAAAACCATACAACCAACCAACATAAAAAAAAACAAAAATACAAAACGATGCAAAATTATTCTGCGCCCTTATTAAAAGTAAATTAATAGATAGACCGCAATTGAAATATATTATTAGGGGATAAAAGGCGGTATGCTCGCGGGCGGATTTTATTAAATATTTAACAGTTAGTGGCAAAGTCTACTGCAAAAGTACTAGACTTTGTCAGTAGCCTAGGACTTAAAACACCCATTATTTAAAGAACAAATAACACAGCTTATTAAATTGAAAATACTTATACGTTACATATACTGCATATTATCAACAAACGCATCGTATAGTTATAAACAGAAACGTTTTCTCTTTCAATTCCATTTGTAATTGTTTACGAATACAAGCCCCGCCGAGTGGCTCGTGACTGTGCGCTTGCAATCAGTTAGCAGAACGGGATTTATGCAGCGTTTTGCATACAAAAGTTAGTCGTCATGGTCGTTATGTCGTTCGAGAAATTGCCGTTTTGGTCGAGCAGTTGCAGTTGCTCCGAAGCGAACCACCTTTCGTTTCATCTGACACGCCGCACCCTTCCATTTGCTGCGCCGCGTAGAGCTATTAACTAAGAACTAGCGGCTTACGGTCTTTTCGACTGCCTCGGCTAACAACAACGTCATTGTTCTCAAACCCCGTTTTCTTTTATTTAAACTAGTCATTACTGCTGCGAAGCTGTAAATTTTTTCTATTTTTTGAAATCGAAATATTTAACGCTATCCTTTTTGCTATTTTTCACAACTTTTTTCTCACAAAAATCTAATTTTGGCTAGACTTGCAAAGATTTACCTTCAACTTAATCTTGGTCCTATTAGTACCAAATTTCCTACATAATGTAATTTCTTTAAGTATATTACGTAAGAATTGGGTTTATACAATGCTATATAAGTTATAGCAGTCAATGGAGAGTGAATCAATATGGAAACTATTTTATATATTTTTTTACACAATAGTGCAATTTAAATTGCTTAAGGCTTAATAGAATGATTTCGTGCACCTAGCGCCTAAGAGCAACATGCAATCAGCATGTAATTTGGTCCGGTGCCGCAACTAACACGGAACAATACCCATTAGATAAGCACGCTAGCACATTAAACTGGATTTGTGTAACTACATTACCTTGCTTCCTATTTACTTTTGACTTTTTTAACGTTTACTATATATCCTAAACTGGTATAACAATACACTATCAAAAATATAAAGGAGTTGATAATAATGTAAATTGATTAAATCGACGGTTGTTTTTACGGTAGTATTTATATTTTATAATACTTAAATAAACATGTTTTGTATCCGGTTTATATTTTGCATATGCAATTCAGTCTCTAAGAAACGAAAAATTGAAAACAAAGTGACTTATCAGGTTCTACTTTGCTAGCGATCACCTAGTCCGACCTAATATTTGACTTATTTATTGTTTTAGTACTGCATCATAGGTATCCCTGTATCGTATAATAGAACTTGAAGAAAATACAAACTTTGTAACTATGCAAAGGCTATCAAGTCGTTTTTGTTGTAGTGAATATAACCGTATATTTTTTCGTCAGTGTTGTTGCTAGCTGGTCATCTACAGCAGTATGTTGTTTTTCATAAGCGACATCATCTATCTAGCGATACCGGAGCGTGACCGGACTGCTAATGAACCTTTGCAGTATACAGTCGCTACAGTTATCGGTATCCATGAGTAATAGTAAGATCTTTTGAATTACAATGAATGTCTTTAAGTCTATACGTGTTTTTTTCCCGTCTAATAACATTATACTGGACTTGTAATGTAACAGATATACTAATGTGTTGATGTTTCATTTAAATAAATATTTATATTGCTATATAAGTACATTTAATATTATAAATTTATTTACCAATGGCAGAAAATGGGTTCTAACCATCACCTCAAACTTCTTATAGTGTATGTTGTTCCAGGCAATATTGCCTTTTGCAGCCATATGCTGTTGATCTATATATTACTAATTATTGAAATAGCAGTGTCAACATATATAGAATAAAACACAAAATCACTCAAATGTATTTGTGACACATTTATAAATTAATATATAATAGTATCGCTAAAACAAAAAATGTACCTGATTACTTTTAATCTACAATTTTTATAATAATAAAGGAATTTGTTATTATGGTATGTTTGTTGAGGCCGGTCGTGGCGCAGCGGCACGAGGTGTGACTGGTTGTGGGTTCGATCCCCACTCGAGGAGATGAAATATTTACTTAAATTTATATTTCCATTTTCTTCGCTCTGGTGTCGAGGACAAGCGCGGCGTTGAGTTCTGCCACTCAACACGCAATGCCTCCAAGATTCGGCAGAAAGTGGGGAACGGAGTGTCTTAACACTAGGCTCCTTCTGCCTACCCTGCTGTGTGCGGGATACAGCGTGAAGCTGATTTGATTTTTTTTTTTGAATTTGTTATTAATGTTATATTAAAGTAAGGTAAAATCTTAATTTTCCCTTCACCCCTGTACACACGTTGCCGCCTGCTGGCAGCATTATACGAGAAGACTAGAAGTGTTAATTGCCGGATGTTCTATCTAATGAGTATCAGCGGCGGCGTCGACGCACGCGCGAGCGAGGAGACCTATAATTTCAAATAACCTTAAAACCATAAGTGATAACCGTGATTCCTTTTGTATTTAAAACGTACGATTAAAGACATCGTAAGTTTTAACTGAATTAACTATTAGAAATCTTACCTTTATGTTAAATATGTCCATAGAAATAAATCAGATCATTGTAATCTTGATTAAAAATTGCTACTAAGACTTACATCGATTATTTCTTAATTGAGTGACAGTTAATTTCCCATCTCGATTTGTAAGTCTCATTTAATTGGCATGATGAGATTGTGATCAAATGTTCGCTTTTATACATCCGCTTCACATTTACGATGATGACTTACACTTTGATCTGTCCAACGCGAGCTCGTATATAACAATATTCTTTGCATTCTTTAATATATTCAAAAAGTTATAATTAGAAACTATAAAGTTTAAGAGTTCATCACTCACCAAATGAGATTTATTGTAATCTATTTTAGGTTCAGGCATGATGCCTGATATTTTTAGATGAAGGGTCGGCGGTTTGTCTTCCAGGTGTAAGAGGGAGGACGACATCCGGTGCCGGCAGACCCTAAGTTATTTATAGTGCATTTATTATTATACTATGCGTACAAGCATATTATACATTAACATTTTTTTCCATTACCATACCTTTAAAATTGGAGTTTGAAGTAAACAGATACAATCTGGGAATGTCGTAATTTCCATTATTGATAGGTGCTATCTGTTAATGTAATTACAGTGGAACTAATCAAGACACTCGTGGACATTAAGCGACTATTTAATGTAATAACAAGGTACTTAATATAATAATAATTAATACAATTTTTATACATATTAATAAATTACTGAGATTTCCTCAATATTTCGTGCAAAATTAATGGCAGGTTTTTAACAATTTATTTATATGTCACATTGTAATGATGTTCTGCAGAAGATAGCGACCGAGCGACATTGAGGTGTCATTCATTGATTACGATATAATTGATATCGGAGGCGGTCGGACCTTTCGCTCTAACACGCGATTCCTGATAACACAAGAGATTACTTTCGTAATGAATCTTAGTGGCTTTTTCTCTATCACATACATGCTAAAATAATATGTACTTTTTCAGTTTTAACTTAGGTCACTTTAAAACTGAACTTTTAGTATTGCTGTACCTGTATTTCAAATTGAAATTTTATTTAGTTTATTGATTCATTTTCACATGGTTTCCTACAAATCTCATATCTGCTTATTGGATGTAGGTTGATAGTGGTGAAGCGATTGTGAGGTCGTAACCTAATTATAACTGTGTGAAGTAATTGTCCGGCAATGATTGCTGGCATTGGAGCTCATTATCTTTGTTAGATGAGAGAGTGCGCGAGGACCGACTACTCGCATCATAATGAAAACTCATTTGCTGACGTAATTTCGTGAACACAATCTGAGTACTGAAAGTATTTGTTGATCCCTGAAGCCCTGTTTTCCTGTTCTAGTAGGAATTTCAGGAAATCATATTTTAGTGCCCCCCTACGCTCCGCAATAACAAGTGTAAAAATAAAAAGTGCCTCGCTTGTCAATCACTCTGTAACGGAAGAATTTTAGTTATATTGATTGCAAGTATTTTTACATGTATATGTTGTTACCTACTACATTAGTTTATTCCAGTCTATTTATATATGTATTATGTGATGAAGACTACCATATAACAATGTGTGTATACACACATTGTTATATAATACAAACTACAGAGTGCAGTGCAGTTTACTAAAAAAGAGTTAAGCAGATACATAAGTTTATTTTGCTGAAATAATGCCAGTTGTACGTACCTAATCGATACGATGACTCATTCGGATTCTTAAGCTTCAGTTTTATTACTACTTAATTATCTTAAATTGATATGATTTTACGTTCAATAATAATTATATGGTTATTACGGCATTTATTCTGTATTTATAGTATTTTGTTAATTAATTAATTGATATAACGTCAATGTTATACGAAGCCAGTAGCGTCTTGGTCACTCCTTCACAATCTGTGTACAAGATTCTGAGCTCGTATATTTCGTCGATTGATTCTAATCGCCTGGCGTTATAATTTGCATAATCTAATCGGATTGAAGCGTAACATTCGTTGCGTCGCGGATTCGAGGTAGCAGGTTGTTAGTCGTCAGTGTTACGACTTGAAGTCGAATGTAAATACGTCGTCATCATTCGGATTACGGCCGTCAAATGTGATGGTCGGAGTGAAGGTCAATGACGTCAAGTAAAGTCACCTTGTACAGTGTAATGTTTACTGTTCTCAACCAGAGTCGATTGTTTTTACGGCTTTTTCTCTTCGAGCGAAATAAACACACCAATTTATTACCTTTGTCGCGCCACTGAGCTCTACCTACTGCAATTAATATTTTTTATTTCCAGTGACGTGTATGAATTGCAAAGCTTCACTTGAACAATAAATTACAGTAATGTATTGTTTTAAATTCAGATGTATTGAAACAATATAATTGTCGTCAGATAATATGATATCAGGTTTTATAAGTTAACGATAACGGAACACTTTCCTACTCTTGACAGCATTGCTGTGTACATTGCACATGTTTCATTTTTATTGAACTATCAATAAAAATTAAATATTAATAAGTCATTTGACATGATTATAACAGGATAAAAAATGCTCTCTTCGTAAAATTCTAAATGAAAATTTGACATTGTAAAATATTAACAACCTTACAAGACTTGCACTCGCTCTGGCTTCTGACTTGTTCCCCTTTGAACAAAAAAATCCTCCTGATATTTGAGTTTCCTGGCTTCAGCTGAACGAGTTCTTCAATATTTAAGTAAAGACTGATTTTCATTATTAAACAGGTGTATTGAAAGTAACCTATGTTAAAAAACCGGCTAAGTGCGAGTCTTCCGTACCAATATCAGTATTGTAGGTCAACGTGAAGTAGAACGTATAAAAATTGTGCAAATATAAATTTGAGTGCATATGCACGCATTTTGTATGAAACAAATTACATAAATGTATTAAAACGTGTTATATGCACATTTTAACACATTTTTCCAAACATATTCGGCTAACACCAACAGCAAACATATTTAACGCATTATTTCCAAACATATTAAGGTAATCTACACAAGTTCGTTGAGTAAACCACCGACGGCATGAGCTTCTAAAGGAATTCATCCCGCCAATATAAAACAAGGGTTGCGTGTCTCTCTTTCGCCCTCGTATCTGTAACACTAAAAACAATAAAAAAAGATTGGAGAGAAATACAAAAATATATTTCTACTAGCGGCCCATTCGCGGCTTGGCCCGCATACCACTTATAATCTCTTACTATGGTGCATTTGCCATAAAATAATCAATATAAATTATATAATCAATATAATTCATACATTCAATAATTTTGAGAAAGTGCAAGCACTAAATAGCTGCTTGCGAGGACGAAATCGGCGGCAAGGGCGCCCCCCGCAGGACTCGTGCCTATGCTTGCGGCCGTAAACGGAGCGTTGAATAATTTTAAATTTACATTTTCTGAAAAAGTATACATTCAAATTACATGCTATAAAAGCCAAAACATATCTTCATAAAATTTCCTTGATGATGAAATAACTTTCGCTTGTAAGGTTCAACATCTTTATCAAATAAAAAATGTTGAAATATCACCTTGCAATTTTTTTTATTTAATTATCTTTATTATTTATATATCTTTCATATACTGACATTGATCCGTTACGATTATACTGTAAGTAGATTATCAACGTAAAAAAATATGCAAAAAGTCGAGGGGCGCGATGGGGGAAGCGTGGCGGGTGACGATCCGTTTCGCAGAAATTATTTTTTGGTATCTTAATTTTAAATCTGTAAATCAGTTTTGATTAGTAGTGGAACCTGGAAACCGACTAGGTCGACCTAATCTATATATATGACTCAGTGGTCAGAGCGCCTGGTCGGTTTCTAGGAGACGCGGGTTTGAGTCCCGCTACGTTAACCTTCCTTGATAAATACTCTACTTAATATTGAAAACCGCATCAAAATCCATTGAATGGTTTAGAAGAAGAAGACTTAGAAAAGCACAGACAGAGGCGCAGGCGACTTTATTTTATAGTATTATAGATTTATAATATTGACAAAGTTCTGATTACCTGAGTAATGCCATTGATACAATAAGTTTGGAACGATTAATTGGTTCTAGTAGCAGTTGAAGAAGTGTGTTAATAGGATATCAAATATGTCAAGAGCACTCGCGCTTATCTTGAGGTTACCAGTACACGTACCAGGCGCGTTCGATTCGATTCTAAACTAATGGTACAAGAATTAACAACGTATATTTCGATATTCTGGCTATGAATTTGTTAATTTGCATAGCTCAGTTTAAAGTATAAATGTTTTTGATTAAGATGACTAATTTTGGTATAATGTTTTTCGATATAAATATAATCGTTAATCGTATCATAAAGTAAATAACAGATTTAAAAAAGAAGCGTTCGTTGGACTCGACTATTAGATGTTTATGTTGCAACTCGATTGAATGCATACAAGCAGTTAATCTGTCGGTTTGAGTTTATGGCCTAAGATCCCATTGCTTAAATTTGTAGGGATCAGTTATTCTAATGAAACTTATATTTAAGAATGATACATAATAGACAATGACAATTCATTATATTATGGAAACATGATGTAATAGATCGATATTTGTAAACATTTATTTAATTAAATAATTTAGTCGTTTTAAAATGATAATTTGATTTGACTTTTTCAAATGATGGCAATTAATAAAAATTATTAATTAATAAGGATAATTAATTAAAAAAACACATGAGTGCAAATATTAACATTACGTGACTTGTTTAAACCAGGCAACCCTGGGCTTGCGGCAGACCTGGCAACCATTGTTTTTCCAATTCCTTATGCGATTTTCTTTAAAATTAATTAAAGATGATTGTGGCAGGATTCTTATATGCAACCCTAGTGTAATCCATTCTACTATCATGTATCATTCTTAAATATAAGTTTCATTAGAATAACTGATCCCTACAGATTTAAGCAATGGGATCTCGACCTATTAGTAGAATAAATTTGGCACGTAAAGTTTTGATTTATTTATATAATTATTGTGTACGTGTGTTTTTTAATCTTTGCCACCCTACTCTTCGCCGACTGAAACGACTGCGCCGATTTTGATAAAATTTATACAATGGGTTCCAGGGTGGTTTGAAAATATAATTTATCCTAACAGATGGTCTGACATCAGCGTGTAATATAATATATTATATTAACTATAAGAAATCAGCAAAATAAATTTAATAATAATACATTCAAATATAACTTACCTTGCTTCACGCTCTAGCGGAGTAGTTAGGGAGAACGAAGCATCTCCGTCCTCCACCTCCCGCCGTTCCATTCAAATATAAAATACAATAATTACTTACAATTTTTGGGCAGATACATAATATATAAATATTACTTTTCATTGATATTTATTATTTTATAATAATATGGTAACATTTTTGCTGACCAATGGGTATATACAATTTAGATTTATACAATAATAAAGCTAACCTTCTGTCCGACCTCGCGATTGTCTCTACGAGAGGAAGCAGTGAGCGCTCCCCTAGTCTAATTCCTCCGACCTAGAACACGTTGTAGTCTAATTGACCGTCTCTATTAAACTTCCGCGTTTCGTTGCTACGGCTGACAAATTGCACTTAAAACCGTTTTGCTTTTCGACATGTTTTTGTTGCATTTTTAACCATATATTTTAAAATCTAAAAATATATATTTATGTTTGAAGGAGTAAAGACCTCCTGCTAGCTACCTAATCAGACGGAAGTAGAGTCTCGCTGCCGTGTCTGAAGTTCATCACTCGCCGCGTCTGCGTGCCCGACGCCTGTCGTCACGCGGCACGCCCTCCCGGCTTATATTATGCTTAATTGCATATACAGATATCGTTCTGTATACGAGTATATATTCTTTAAATAAGTGCTAAAAATAGCAATAGAGATATATATTTTTTATTTTAAAACGTAGTTTAAAAATTCTAACTGTAAGTAATTCTAGCTCAAGGTTAAGCTCAGAATAATTTAAAAGAAAATGTTAATTACCAAGCTGTTCCATAAACAGACATATGTGTTTGTATAAAATTCAGTATGGATAATGTAATACGTTTAGCATTTATAAAATTGGCGATGATCGCATCGAGTAGGAATAGAAGAGGACCCAAAATTACTTCTTGTTAAATTTTGCAATGTTAATAAGGAAATATTTTCGGCGTTCGTACATCATGTATGTAGGCTGAGAAGAATGTAGAATTAAAATTTCAGTCATAATTGAACAATGCGTATCATTTATAGTTTACTATAAATAAAATAAAATAGTTTACTATAAATAGAACTTTTAAGTTAGCGAGCGCAATCAGAGATTCTAAAAAATATGTAGATTCTGACGAGTTAAAATAGAATTCTGGATAAATTATATACATTCATTGCACCCTTTATATTCGACGAGACGCGCCTTAACTGTTTTGTTGTACATTTCATAAAGTAATATGTTCAGGGGGCACTAAATTGTGTTCCTGGCTTAATAGACATTTGCATCGAAACGAGGCGCAAGAGGTGTCGGCGCGGCGCACGTCGTCTCACGTGGTGCGCTGGGCTGGCGGCCGCCGTCGCCCCCAGCGCGCGTCATCCGGGTCAATTGGCCGCCTTACGTAACCGCTCTCACTGCTTAAATCGCCTCCTCGAGGAATCACTTATATATCGTGTAGATATTTTTCACTATAAAGATACCATGTATGAAATCAAATGAAATAAAAAAGAAGTGAGTGCTAATGTAATAAAACACCGGACAAGCGCGAATCGGGCTCGCCCACCGAGGATTCCGTACAAAAATGGGAGGTCTCGAGCTATTACCAAAATTCAGGCTTAACTTAACCAGAGCCTTTTCATCTGATAACTCATTTGAACTAAAGGCTTTAATAACAAATTTTGCCCCTCTTTTAAAACTGTTTTTTTCTAGATTTAACCACAATAAAAAATATTTTTCTGATTTTTTCTTAAACTAACTACCTGTAGATGCTAGAAGGCAAATTTCATACTTATAGGTTAACCTAAAGTACCCTATTAGTTTTGATTCCTTTTATATATATATTTTGCCAAATAAACGGCATTTTTTTAAGTAAATGTAGGAATAAGTATTTTTCAGAAAATCGTGGGGCCGTAGACTCGATATCTCCAAGCGTTCCTGAGATAAAGGCTCTTGATAGACAGAGAGACAAATAGACAGACAGACGGATAGCGAAGCGATCTTATAAGGGTTCCTTTTTTCCTTAAAACTGTACGGAACCCTAAAAAAAGTAAGAAGTTAAATATTTTTTAAAGTTTTCCACACTTAGGAAAAAATAATATTATTTAGAATACGTACAAAAAAAAATAAAGTAAGTTAAAAGTTAATTTGTTGGCTGTTCTCTAATTGTGGCGATGTAACTGTTTGTGTATTAGTATGAGGTATATCATGCTTTGTCATTTTTTCATTTTTGAACACCTAGTAGAAGAAACATGGTTGTCTACAATATAGGCAAATATTAAATATCTGGAACTAACCGAAGAAAATGACATTTCTATAACATTATTTTTGCCTAGTTTTTATATTCTACTAGCGGACCCGGACGCGGCTTCGCCCGCTTGAACTATACGAATGCTTATTAGATATATTTATGAAATTGTTTTTGAAAATATCTAATTTGAATGAAAAAAATTATAAGTAAACGTAGTCATATTAAAATATTTATAAAAAAAATTAAACAAAACCAGCTACATTATTAATATCATCAAAGTAAAATAAATATTTAAAAGAATTAAAATTAAATGTGTTGTGCTATGTTTTTGCAAGTGCATGTGGTTATTTACATAATACTTAAATACAATAAAAAATATTATATTTTTTGTCTCTGTCTGTCTTTTTATTTCCCCGAGCTAATGTCCAGAATAACTGAACTGATTTTCATTGGACTTTCAGTGATCGATTTTACTGATTTACCCGGGAAAAATCTTTTTACACGTTTTCCTTGCGCGAGTCCTTTCTGCATTAAATATGATAAGTTTTGCGAGCAATATCAAATAAAATCCCAAAAAACTAAAACCATATTTTATTAAGTGTATAACAACGCAATAGATAACCATCCAAGATGAAATAACCAACAATTCTTTCCTTAAATAATAAGTACTTAAATAATATTATGCCGCTGCCGCACAGGGCACTTACACCACACCAAGAAATTTATGAAAATCTAATTAAACTACTACTCGAATAAGCGAAGAACCAAAGAAAAGTACAAATTAATTATAATTACATAAAAATTAATAGTAGTTCGAAAATGTATGAAAATTTACAAAACTGTCAAAGTCATCTGCCCGTTCGCGTCGGTCATACTATGCCGCTCGTAGGCTAGGTCATTTCGAATCAGTGACATCTCCTTCATTATTAATTAGAATGTTAAACAGTAAACTATAATTTCAATCCAGATGAAATGTTAAAAGTGACTATTATATTCATTTTCATAAGGATCAATATCAAATTATAGAAAATACATACAACAAAAACCCGATAAATATAAAGTAAATTAATTAAAATGATTACTTTTGCTTAACCTTCAGAGATAAACATGGTATATGTATAGCGGACTTTTTTAAACATTAAAGAACAATATTTTTGTAAAACATTGTTTTTATGTATCTC
>JAATLQ010036036.1:0-34398 GCA_013421005.1 Heliconius erato x Heliconius himera | reverse complement strand
AGCGGTAAGAGAGGTAGGGGGAGACCTCGGTTGACCTTCGAAAACACAGTATCAAAGATACTGGAGGAAGGTCACGTAAAAAGCATGAGGACCCCCCGAAGGGCATGTATGAAGAGGTTGATGACAGTGGACGAGGCGAAAGAGGTATGTAGAGACCGTAGCGTTTGGCGCTCCGTTCTCTCTGACTACCCCGCAAGGGATAAAGCGTGAAGCTAAGTTAAGTTAAGTTAAGTTAATTATTAAATAGAAGTAAATATTTCATTCAAATATTAAAAAAATATCTTTTGTATGTTTTTAGTATTTTTTTTACTCTTCATTACATTACCCCTAAATTGTAGAATCCATAATATTTCAAACTTACAATTATTGATCACATCACACGATCACAAAAAGTATCGTACATTTTTTCAGCTTCACTCTGTGCGCATATAGTAGGAAATCTAGGCGCATGGAGCATATAGTAGGGTAGGTAGAAGGAACATGGGAACCTAGTGTTAACAAAATCCGTTCCCATTAAGACACTTTCATTCCTCATATTAGGCCTAATTCAGGATGCATTGCACGTTGAATGGTGAAATTCAACGCCGTGCGTTACCAGGGCAAGAAAATTAAAATATTAAATATTTCATTTCCTCGAGTAGAGATTGAACCCGACGCGACCGTGACACGTTTACATTTATAGGCTTGTGCTCGACTGGCTTCGTCTGGCTTCGTATCGTGCATACTTTTATTATAACCTAATTATCTTAAGATATTTTCTTTTTTTCAGCTTTATCCCACATATCAAGACAGGCAGAGAGAACCTAGTATCTCAGAATATCAGTTTTCCACTTTCCGCCGGAATTCGGTACATATTTGTGTTTTTAAGTATTAAGACTACAGTTGTTATTAATGAAAAAACTCGAAAAATCTCTCACATATCCTTGCAATATTATAAATTTAATATTATCTATGTAACTTACATATAGCTAACTGAGCTCCGGCAGTTTCCAATAGAAGGAATATATCGGACTGAAAGCTAGGATTTTGATGTCTTAACATCAAGTTCCCCGCTAAAGTTGCTATCTGAAAATATTTAATATTCATACATATTAGCAAAAAATTGTTAAAGTGTGTAAATTTAAAGATTTTTTGGAACCGCTTGATTTTACCCTGACTTAAAATTGATAGTTAAATTCAGTCAAAGCTTGGAACTAGTCGTGTACAGTACAAATATTATTTAGCTATCGTGTTAATTGATCTGTTGCGAACCATAACCAGAGCTGTAACTTAATTCAAGTTCGGCTATTCACAAAGAGCGATCCGAAATGCTTGGAATCGTTTTCAAGAAACGGGAACGGTATCCAGAAGACGAGGATCAGGCAGAATTAGAGCCATCACTATACAAGAAGACCGCTATGTTCGCTTGATTGTGCGAAGAAAGCGTTAGTTACCGTTAGCGAAAAAGGTACCCGCTTTAGTGACGAAGCAAGTAGGAACCGGTTGCAGGAAGACTAGCAATTCTCCAGAAGATGAGTAGTGCAAATTACACAAACAAGTGCTCATCGTGCAAACCGTTTAGCGTATGCAAGGCATATCTTGACTGGGACATAAGTGATTGGAGCACAGTGTCATTTAGTGATGAGAGTAATGATGAAGGGCGCATTAAGATTTGGAGACGTGAAGCTGGCAGCAAATTTTAACTAAATTACATAAAAAAATGGTAAATCTAATGAACTTCATCATTTCCTAATACACAGTCCCAGAAGCACAAGTGTATACTTGAAAATTACAGTTTTTATTTTGTTTTGAAGAAAGTTGTAAATAAAATCCTATTCAAATTCTTCTTTTTACAAATTACATAATACTAGTTAGTATAAATGGCCTATATAGGAATTAATGTTTACATTTTCTCTCTCTGGGTAAAAGACAAACTCAACACACAACATTTTGATAATTTGTCGGTAAGTGGCAAAAGCAAAGCTTTAGGTTCTGACTACATATTGTGCTATATGCAGTTGACATCGTTAAGCTGAAAAAAAAATACTTACATTTCTGACAGGAATATGCGCTACCAATTGTAAATGTTCAGCAAAGACGTTTAAATAGTTAAAATAATCGAGATTTGCGAGCGTTTCAAATATATTTATAGTATCCGTGAGTGTCGTTCCAGCACCAAGAACTAAATTTTGATCAACATAATGACCTCTTAGTTCTGTTAGCCCCGAAATATCTATTAAAATTTTCGGATATTCTAATATTGGGATAACACCTGAAATTTATCATAACTTTATTAAAAAAATGAGACTATAGTCTAACGGTAAAAGTGATAATTACTATTGACTACATTAAAATGATTATGAGATCGTCCTGGCGCAGGAAAACAAGTGTGCGACTGTAAATGCGACGTTTGTTTCGACTTCGATTCCCATTTGGGGGAATGAAAAAAATAATAATTTTCTTCGCTCTGGTAATTTCTCTGATTTCGCTTTAATAAAAACTTTTTGAATGAATGTCTAATATAATATATGAAAAATATTACCTTTGCCTGTATTTCCATTAATCAGCCTATAAGATTCTGTGCCCATTTCTTGCCAAATATCAAATATATCAGAAATCGTTTCTACTCTATACCAATTTCTATGGTCCTTTAAAACTATACATTTCATTTTACTATGTACATCGGTCTTGTTTACGACGCACCAATCAGATTCATCACATTTTTCTTTGGAACATGTATTACCAGTTTTATCACATAATTTTAGATCTTCTATATCTGGAATCTCTAAAGGATTGTGCGCATCTGAAGCAAATTTTTTAAATGCTTGCAAAATTGGTCTGTATCCGGTACATCGGCAGATGTTACTCCCAAATGCCTGTTCTATTTCCAGCATTGTCATTTTCTTTGTTTTTAGTAAGCTAAAATACAATATTAAATTTCACTTTATATTCAATTTATTCTACCTAAAGCTAAATTAGTAGATCAATAGATAGAAGAAAATAGCTATAAATTATTTATTTTGATTTATATGAGTTGATAATTGTTTTATAATTTAATATTTATATGAAATCGGATGCAAAAATGAGAGAAATAAATGCATAAAAAAATTATAAAACAATAATAAAAAAAATAACCTATATAAAGCCATGACCCATCCTGGACTACAATGTCCGCATTGAGAACCATTGTTCGCAGCAAGAGTTGTCTGTATAGGATGGTAGCCGTCCAACCGGTTGCCGATCTTTTCTATGGTCGTTATGTCCCAATCTTGACATGATGTTATTAGGGTCATACACTGTGATAAGAATAAAATATTTTAAGTAAAATGTAACAATAATTTTCAACCTACGCCCCCTAGATATCATAAAAACACTAGCACGGAACATGCAACAACTACAAATTTATATAACATATTTTTTGCTCCATGCTTTATGTACCATAGCAGCATAAACAGAGAGAGCTTATTACATGAGGCTTCTACAAAAAAATCTAATTAACCACTTATTACTAGAAAATTAACTAGTATTAAAATATTATAATATATGTATTCACATGTCTGAAGAAAACTTGAAAATATATTGTAAAACTAGCGGCTCGCCCACGGCTTCGCCCGCTTAAAATACATGATTATTGATTTAATAAGCAGAATTGATTGACAACTATAATGACTTCTAATATGATTTTTTTACGACATTATCGTCAAAGAATTTTTAATTGTTTCAAATAAAAAAATACGACCATTGTTGATATTTGATATTTATAAAATATACATAAAGCTAGTTATTTATTAAACGTATATATTTTTGTAACTTTATGTTCTTTTTACCTATATAATATACTCTGTTAAATGTGCTGATGTCAGTGAATAATTTAATTTACTCATTCAGAAACAGCTTTAAATGTTAAATTATTGATTTGAAGGATTCATAATATTCTTTGTAAAATAACTGTAATAATTGTATATTAACTCCTGTACAGTTTTTAAATTAGTTACATATATTATATGAACGAACCAACCAAAAAAACTTTGTATTTACTTGATATTTCTTTCAAGATCGTTCTTTATCTCTGTGTTGAATTAATTATTTCTTTCAAATGACGATAACTTTTTTTTTAATGAACCGATTTTGATGAACTAAACTTTAGTAGTTAAGTTGAGTTAAAATATATTGGTGAAATTATCAAGTAAATCGGTTCAGTACTTTCAGAGAAAAATGTGGACAAAAATATGTCAACAGACAGACAGACAGACAAACAGACAGACAAGAAATTCAAAAAAAATCTTTTTGCTTTCTATTATTATTTTTAAGTGTCCCTCTATCCATTTCAGTCAAAATTACTAAATGTACAGACAAAATATTTTTAATGTCTTATAGAGATTAAAACACATTTGATGATAATAAATAATTTTTTTTTAAGCTTAATTTTAAAATAAAATCAGCTTCACGCTGTATCCCGCACACAGCAGGGTAGACAAAGGGAGGTTCCCTTTATCTACCCTGCTGTGTGTTAAGACACTCCGTTCACCACTTTCCACCGAGTTCTGGAGGCATTGCGTGTTGAGCGACAGAAGTCAATGCCGCGCTTTACCTCGACACCAGAGCGAAGTATTGTAAATATAAATGTAAATAAATATTTAATTTCCTCGAGTGGGGACCGAACCTACAAACAGTAAATTTTACAGTCACACTTTGTGCCCCTGCGGCACGACTGGCCTTTTTGATTTAAAAAATATGATGTAGGCACGCAATTCGATTGCTTTCCGTGTACTTTTTGTGATACTTTTTAATATAATCAATTTATTTATACGCTTGTTACAACTTATTTATGTTGTTAGTAACGTATAAAAATTTCGACGTAGCTTGGCGAGAACGCATGGCTTAGTGGTCAGAGCGCCTGGTCGGTTTCCAGGAGGCGCGGGTTCGAGTCCCGCTGCGTTCAAATTTTTATACGTTTTCTAAATAAGTATTTTTCTTTCCTAAGTGTGGAATAACACTTTAAAAATGTTTAAAAATATTTAAAAAATAGTTACTCTCTTGCCAAACGATAATTCTTAGTAATTATCTTTGGGTAGCGGAAATTTGTAAAAATCTCCCTACAGAGATGCTAACAACATAAATAAGTTGTAACAAGCGTATAAAAATTTCGACGTAGCTTGGCGAGAACGCATGGCTTAGTGGTCAGAGCGCCTGGTCGGTTTCCAGGAGGCGCGGGTTCGAGTCCCGCTGCGTTCAAATTTTTATACGTTTTCTAAATAAGTATTTTATAGAGTAGTTAAAACTGTGGTTTCATTTAATGTGGTGCTGACACTTCCACCTGTGTATTTTATTGTTATATCATAACTGTCATTGCAGTACCGCAAAATATTGTGGACTATCTTAAGACACTTTACCTTTTAAAAAACAATACCATTCGCCACTCGGAGTTAATAAACTTTTCGTTCACCGTTTTTCGCCCCACTATCTAACCTTCATTACATTGGTAGAGAGTATAATTTAATTACATTTATACCACTGAGTGAGATTTCAAGTTTTGAACCATTGAGGCTACAGTCAGATGCTCTTCACTATGCCACGTTAAACAATTATGACAACGCAATCTTCGGTTAAATATTTAACTGATTTGATAATTTTAACAAGTCGGTAACGTCTTCACTGCAACCCTAGATAAAGAAAAAAACATCTTACCGAAATTTAACTTAAACCCACCGCATTGACACTTATTGGATTATCCTGGGCATTTCTTTTAGCTGAGACAATGCAAGCACCACAACCAGCCTCCAAGCACATGTACTTGGTGCCACGAAGCTCTAGGTTATTACGGATAAACTCCAACAAAGTAGTTGTAGAAGCTACATCACTACCAACTGTCAAAAAAACAGAATTAAATTAAATCAGCTTCACGCTGTATCCCGCTCATAGTAGGGTAGGCAGAGGAAACCCAGTGTTAACACACTCCGTTCCCCACTTTCCGGCGAAATCTGGAGGCATTGCGTGTTGAGTGGCGGAACTCAACGCCGCGTTTTGCCTCGACACCAGAGCGAATAAATGTAAATATAAATTTAAATAATTATTTCATGTCTTTAAATGGGGATCGAATCGACAAAAAATAGTTACAGTCACTCTTTGTGTCACTGCACCACGAATGGCCAATTGTCGCATATATATTTAATTTGATTAAATTGAGGTTACTGTTGTGATTGATTAATCTTCCTTCTAAGATAGAGATAGTTAGATCGAATTCAAAAATAAGACGTATTTGTGATAAGTATTTGAACTTTGTTCGGAGCCAAAATTATAAATTATAAATTCGTGTATGTATTCAAGTGCGCGTGTGTTATTACAACAAACTTTTATCAAATTGGGCGTGAAGTAACTGAAATTATGCATAACTTTTTTTTATATAGTAGTTACAAAAATCACACAAGTTTTTACTAGTTTAAAAATAATAGTAAGATATAAATTAATTATATCTTACTATTATTATTTTTTATTTTTAAAAGTAAATATTTTTTTTTTGTCTCATATAATTTAAAATATATAATTTTGTGCCAAAATTGTGTTAAGATGAACTCAATTCATTTCATTCATTGTAAATATATTTTATGAATCTAATACTATTATAGTATAATAATAAAAAAAACGGTCTAATAACTTCTCTAAAAATTATTTACTTACCTGAATGTTCAATATTGTTTATTTTAAAATTTATTTTATCCATATCATTAATCAAGGAAAGTCAACCAATAACTAAATCGAAGTGAAAGATGCACATTAACACTATATAGTATTTCCTAACAGCTATTTATTGCGAATAACTTCAAATGAGGCGTTCCATTATATACAAAAAACTCATTTAAGTATTTATATATTCTTAGAAACCGTTAAAAGGAATGTTTGAATGTGTCTATTATGCAAAGGAGATATTTATAAATGGATAAAACGGAGCCCTTTTACTATGACTACGCTGTCATGTTGTTTGTCTGTCTGTCTGTCATTAGGCTGTATCTCATCAACCCCGATAGTTAGAAGCCAAATAAACAAACAATTAAAATTTTCACATATGCCGCTATAAGAACAAACTGAACGTAGTAGATAAGTAAATCCTTTCATTTTCACGACAATTACACATTTTAAATGAAAATATTTAACCGGATTAATCGCATATTTTTAGTATTAGACACGGGTCTACGGGTCCCTGGCCACGGACTACTGCAAAGCGTTCGAAATGTCGATTTTCCAAAAATGTATAATACTAAACATATACAATTAATCCGGTTAAATAGTTTCATTTAAAAATAGATAAATATTTAAGGGTGCTTCCATGCAAGGAACGTGTTTTTTGCTGTTATAGATAATGGTACAGAAATCTTCGTCCGCGAGATCGACTGTCCATTGAGCTCATCTAACCGAAAAAAAATATAAATTATATTTAATTACTCTGTAAAAAATAGAAACACTGGATGGCGTCCTCATTTGCAGCAAATCAATTGTTTATTTATTTGTTTTGAATTATTTGTATTTTATTAATGTATATTCTCATATACTAATATGATCTATCATTATTTTCTTCTATATTATAGAATATATCTGAATATCGAAATAGCTAGCTATGTTTGTTATCATTTTTGTTCCTTTAAAAAATATACGGGATGGAAGTGTCAGCACTCCTTTTACGGAAACGGCATATAGGGTAAAAATTTTAAGCCCATACCTAAAGAAATTAATCAAGATACCTCAACACTTTAGACGTAGGATTTTTTTTTCATTTCACGATGTTTATCCGTACCTGTATTTCGTGTGATACAGTTACGCACAGATACTAATAACGTAAACACATATTACTACAAAAATACTACTAAGAGTTAATTAACTTTGAACTTTGCCGCCAACACCTACGACTCGATTTCGGAATGAGGCGTATGCGGTGGTTTCCCTTTAATAGGTTTATGTGTGCGTGCGTCGTTCTTGATAAAAGGCGTTTTATATTACATCAATAATTTTATTATTTAGTTTGTTTGAAAAAATAACACTTTCATTTTTGGAATTTTTTTATTGTATTAGGCTTTTATAGAGTACTTAAAACTGTGGTTTCATTTAAAGTGGTGCTGACACTTCCACTCTGTATATATAAGAAATTAAAAATATATATCTATATAACAATATCATATTATTATCTGGTTATGAGTATTCAAGTTTTTTTTTCAGTCACGCCTGATTTATTATTAATAATTATGTTAATTACATACAAGCATGCTACATCTACTTATCACTAAGTTTAATAAGGGCGAGGTAAAAGTATGCAGACACCGTGGCGTTTAGCGATCAAACGTCTCTGGCTACCTCGCTAGGTATGCAGTGTGTAGCTAAAAATAAATATAAGTAAAATTTATTTATATGGGGAATGGAGTGTTTTAACATTATGTTCCCTCTGCCTATACTGCTGAGTGCGGGATACAGCGTGAAGCTAAATCTGTTTTTTTATTTATATTTTATATGTAATATAAACGTCATTTCTAATATTAATCCCAAAAAAAAAATAATAACTTTATAATTTAGCGAAAATTAGGTAGATACTATTTACAGTTAAACTTCATATTCCTTGATAGTACTTCCGAGTGTTGGGTGTATGTACTTAAAATTTTTACAGTGTACGCAAGAGTTAATTTTTGCAGGCAGTTTTATTCTCCTTGTTTAACTTATTAACATACATAAGGCTAATAAAATATTTTTTGAACAAAAAAAGGTTGTATTATTATTATACTATACCTAATGAAAAGCTCGAATGTCTAGCTCTTCTAACTAAAAACCTATAAGTATACTTTAGTAACATTTTTGATTTCTTAATTGTTTTGCGTACTGCCCTGGATTCCAGAATGAGCTGACTATATCTTGCCCTTCGGTTTGGTGGGTTGAGACTAAAAAGTTTTTATGAGTGGATCCCTGGTAGTGTAAAAAGGTTCCAATTACTCTCTCTATAGAAATTAGGATGTTTTTGAATCATTTATCCTCGCGGATCATTCTAGGAATATATTCATCCTTTCTTAAGTGAGGATTTGGATTTTGTGAAACCTGATGTAATTGCTGAGTTTATCCATAGTACGCTTACACACAGCTGACTTCGGTACATGTCCAGTTTTAATAACGGAGATGTATTCCTTCACCCTAACACCGATGCTTTTCTTTGTTTGACCGATGTATGATAAACCACAGTTTGTATACACAATTTAGTTTGTATACACCTGCACACTGTAAAGAAATATTACTTTTCACTAGTCTCAAGAATTGGTTCACTTTCTTGTTAGGCTTGAAACATTGATAACATCTTAAGAACAACTTCCATAAATACTTATGGAATTTGTTCTTAAGATGTTATCAATCGAGGTTACAGACAGGATTGGCAGAAATGAAGGCTCTGTCTCTCTACTGTGGATGGCTTGTTGGTATTCTAACAACGATGGCGGGGAACTTTCAGCTTATTCTGATGAAAGGCTTTCTTCACCTATCGAACCCTAACTGTTCAGTGTCGCAGAGGTAGTGGGCTCTATACGATAAAGATTTGCCAACGGTAAATAACCGTGTAGGGTGGTGGTGAGACTTCTTATGACTAAAATATTGAGGAAAGCTAAGAAATTATTTGCCTGTGATTCTATTGCGAATCGAATGTTGTCATTCATAAAGTTGAGGTGGTTTCGAAATATATAAATATTGTCCCTAGGTAAAATTGTTAGTTGCTACGTACAGCTTATATGTCGTCCATGTATATCCGCTATTACCGGGGACACAAGCGAATCCATAGCAACGTCAACGTCAACAAAAAGAATTCTTAATAGAACATTAGATATCCAGATAAGAGGCAATTATCCTCTAGCTTTTGCTTGACAATCCTGATAGAGTTCTTAATAGGTATACTGGTGAACAGTGACTGGACTGGACTGCAGATAGTATAATGGAATAGCAGATATATATATATGGAGGACGTTGAGGAGATGCCTCTTAGCTCTGTTTGTTTTTTTTAATTGAATTATGATATTTTTAAATGTTTATTTTAAGTTGATAATATTGATGATACTGGTTCCTTTTTTGTTTTTTTTTTGTCAATAGGTAAAGGCTACTTATTCTAATATAATAATTAATTAATAATTTAAACAACAGAGTATACAGAGGAAACCTAGTGTTAAAACACTCCATTACCCACTTTCCGCCGAAATATGATATGGCGGAACTCAACGACTCGCTTTGCTTCGACACCAGAGCGAAAAAATGAAAACATAAATTTAAATAAATATTTCACGTCCTCAAGTGGGGAGTAGGAGCCACAACTAGTCGATTTTGCATTCACACTTTGTGCCTCTACGCCACGACTAGCCTGAGGTATTTTTTTATTATGAATCTTATTTTTCCTACTTATGTCTGCTCTTCCTTTGCGATTTTTATAAATTATTAAGGTTTACATTTGACACTGAAGTGAAAAAGTAGTTATTTAAATAAAATCTTTATAAATTTTTGCTTAAAATTATTTATTTTATTACACAATATGTTATTACAATATTTTAATAATAATATACAGATAAATGAATAAATTATGTATATAAGAGACAGGGAACGGAAGAGAGAGTAAGAAAGGCAGAAGGGACCTAGTGTTAAGAGTAAGACATTCCTTTACGCACTTTGATGTGTGTTTATTGTCGAAATTCAACGCCGCGTTTTGTCTTGTTATCAAAGCGGGGATATAAAAATTAGGTACTCATACCTTTCAGTGAAATCGAACTCAAAATCATCGCATTTACAGCCAAATGATGTGCTTCTGGACTACAAAAGCAAATGATGTACCTTTAAAATACAACTAAAAACATAATACAGATACTGAAAATATTTCTTAATAAAATTTGAAATCTTCAAATCTCGTTGCGCATGATAGACACACTTTGTCTACGCTATATGGACCATCTGGAAATAAACATTATTATTACGCTTATTAAAATAATGTTTTTTTTTTCTTAGAGGCAGATATAACAAATTTATAAGGATTCTATTTTTTGCCACTCGGTATGGAACTTGACATTCTTAATATGAAGCATGTTATTTTTTATTTCGAATTAAGTATTTGAGTTAACCTGATCTTGTATAACATAGTGCCTAACGATAGAAGATATGAAGATATAAATATATAAATAAATAATAAATATTTCAATTCCTCAAGTGGGAGCCGAACCCACAACCAGTCGCATTTACAGTCACACATTTGTGCACCTGCACCACGACTGGCCTCAATTAAAAACTATAATTAGTAAAGTATGAATCACCTATTTGAAACCACTGCGTAGGTGAAATTCCTGATTCTATTCGAGCTGCTGTTATAGCATGTCGTAACGCAAAAGATACTGCTATACCCATACACGTTGCTGGTTCACCTGTCACTGTAAAAAAATGTAAGCGTGGTTTTTGAAAAAAAAAAGCTTTGATTTGTTCAGAATTTACTGACCATTTTAGAAAATTGATTTTTAAGCGATTATGACAAACCCTTGCTTTGCTTAAAGAGATCGAAGAACATGAATTTATTCAAAGATTCATGCATTTCCCCTATTAAATTAATGAAATTGCGACCGACGCGTATAACAACTTACCCACAGAATGGCAGGTACTCGCGAGGATGTCACGGTGAGAATAAAGAAGAACGTGCTCAGCTGGATTGCGCACGTCGAACGAATGAGTGATGAAAGAATAGCAAAAAATATTTATGATGGAAAAGTGAGTGAGTGGTAGGGGGAGACCTCGGTTGACTTTCGAAAACACAGTATCAAAGATAAGGAAGGTCACGTAAAAATGCATGAGGACGCCCCGGAGGGCATGTGTGAAGAGGTTGATGATAGTGGACGAGGCGAAAGAGGTATGTAGAGACCGTAGCGTTTGGCGCTACGTTCTCTCTGACTACCCCGCTAGAGATAAAGCGTGAAGCTAAGTTAAATTAAAACACTTACCTTTGGCTCCAAATATAACTTTATCGCTATAAGATCCTTTTCTGAAGTACACTCTGAAATCCTGGGGAATATCACGGGCTTGTGGTACCCAATACTCCCAGGTGCGGTTGGTAAGAAGTTCTCCAGTAGTTGGTGCATACACCAATCGTTCCGAGGTCCAGTAACCTACCCCCATTATAAATGCGCCTTCCACCTAGGAAAATAAATAATATATTAGAATACATTTTGAGATTTTGTTATGGTGACTTTATAGAAGAACGAAAACACACACGGTGACACAAAATAATTATAATGCAAAGTTAATTTGAACCTTACTTGTCCAACATCAATTCCTGGACTGACACTTCTTCCGGCGTCTTCGATTAAATCAACTCTTATTATTTCTGACTCTCCTGTTAAAACATCAATCTCCACTTCTGCAAGCGTTACACCGAAAACGTTAAATAATTGATCATCAACCGTATTTAAGAAACCGTGCACTTGTAAATCGATCTCCAAATACAACGCCCGATCAATTAATTCTTCCCACGTTGGATTAACTAGTCCAGCTCTTGCCGGTTCTAGTCGACGTAATAGCTCTTCACAACACTTTCGGACACCGTTTGTTATATTTTGACTAGTTGTACTTGCTCCAGTCAAAAAATTATTAGGTAACAAAAACGTGCTGTGTGCTACTATTTGAATTTTGTTTATTGGTATACCTAATAAATAGGCACATACTTGTACAGCTTTTGTGTTAATTCCTTGACCTATTTCAATACCACCATGACTAATTGACACAGAGCCATCGTTGCTATAAACTGATAAATTTACGTTAAAATATTGTTGCCCACTCGGTCTCCATCGTAAAAAAGAAAATCTTAAGCCACGCTTTTTCCATCGGTTTTCGAAATTCAATTGATCAACTTTAATTTTGCGATCTTCATATTCTGATTTCATTTTAAGTGTGTCTAGCATATCGACAATATCTTTATATCTTTTTGTATCTAAATTTGCCAATCGTACTTTTAATGGATCTACATTTACTTCGTAAGCTATTCTTTCTATCATCATTTCAGCCATTGAAATGTGTTCTAAAGTTCCTAAAAGTTAAAATATATTATATAACATGTTTCTTATTTTTTTATTGTATAAAATCTTATCTAAGGCTTATTGATCATTTACGAAACTTAGCTTTAAAAAATAATAAAAATCGGAAAATTGTCGTGGTCTACGAGGTGCTTTAAAAATTTTATCCTACCAGGAGATCGGCACCAACTGTTCGATGGTGTATCGGTGATGGCGTTGTACGCTTTATGGTACCAAGTATCATTTCTATAGGCATTAGAGTAAGTATCTAGGCCTAATCTTATTAACGGTTCATCAACAACGTAACCATTGTCGCTATATAAATCTTGGTTTAGATATTGAATAACTCCTTCTTTGTTTACTCCAATCTGTGATAAAAACACTATATAATAAAAAAATTCTTATATATCATATAACATCTATTGTAAATTACCAAATCATATCCAAAAATTAAGTTTTTGAGTTTGATTTGACTTTCGAAAGAAATTTTATAATTACTAAAAAATATAGTAAAATCAGTTTCTCGCTATATCCCCCATATAGCAGGATAGGCAGAAGAAATCTAGTGTTAAGATACTTGGTTTCAAACTTTTCATCGAATTCTAAGAGACATTGCGCAATGAGTGGCGGAATTCAACGCCGGGCTCATGTTTTAAGCGAAGAAATGAAAATATTAATAAATAATAATTCATTCCCTCGAGTCGAGATCGAACCCACAGCCGTCGCGTTCCAGTCATATCCTTATGCCCGCGCGCCACGACGTTCGCAAATAATAAAAATAATAAAGAAAAATATATATATACCTCATTAAATTTACCTCAAAATTTGTGGAACACGGTAGTCTTTTGCCAATGGCCCTCGTCATACTCGTCAGCGGTAATATAAAGCGACAGGGTCTATTTAGTTTATATGATACTAAACCAGATGCCACAGCTATTTGGGATGACCGTGATATTTTGAGACCATAAGCACCTCCCAAACGGCGTACAAAAACTTCAATTCTGGAAACGATTATTCTTTTCTCAATAACTTTTTTAAGATAAGCCCTCTATTTGAGTGAAACAAAGTGAAATGGGAGTGAAATTAGGTGACTTGAATGTAAATTCCCTGCTGTGCGCAGATGATACTGTGATTATTGCACCATTAGAATGCGGGTTGCAGGCATTAGTCAGCATTAGTCACTCTGAAAGAAGGATATAAAAATAATGGTTTAAGCCGGACAGGGAGTAAGACAAAAAATCATATATTTTTTAAGAAATGAAGAAGGGACGAAAGTATGTTCAATAGAATTGGAAGATACGAGACGGGCGTGGAAATACGTATTGCTGCCGGTAAAAGAATTAATGGTACCTTAGCTACATTGATGAGTCGGCGAAACGTCAGCGCAGCTGCACATTTACTCATACACAATGCTATATTAGTATCGACGCTGTTATAGGGCAAGGAAACGTGGGTATTACAGAAGAAGAATGAAATAAAAATGAATGCTGTGGATATATAATCTCTTCTTAGGATATGCGGAATCAGCTTAGCTGATGGAATCCGCAATAAAAAAAAACACAAACACAATGGAGAGGTACAGAATAATAAGAATATCACGCTTAGGATGAAGAAGATTTATTCAATTTATTCAAAAGATTTACTTACCTATTTTGATCGAGGTTCAACACTTTCGATAAAGACATCTGTATTAAATTGGTCTATTGTGTAGTTGCGTATACTTTCAACCCTTCTTCGGTGGGAACAGTGATAGCAGCTATGTTTTCCATACAAAAATGATATTGCCCATATATTGTATTTTCCCCTTTTATTACTTTGTCAATATCAGTTCCTATTCTTGTAGGTTCAAATGACCTATACAAGCTTATCTTGCTAGGATCATATTTTGCAATTTTAACGTCAAATACAGGTGGTTTTGCATTACTATAAGTAACCTTAACTAAGTTAGTAGCAAATTGTGCTTTATCATAGGAATCAGCAACAATAATACCTAACGGTTGATTATAAAATTTAACTTCACCATTGCAAAGTAGCTCTTCATAGCTAAAGATTATATTAAAATCACCAGGGGAAGGTACTGTAAAACTGTTCAATCCTGGAATGTCAGCGGACGAATAAAACGCTATGACACCATGTTCTTCCTGCAAAGATTTTAAAAAACTAGTAATTGATAACATTGATAACCAGCTATTGATAAGATTTATGTGTAAAGTATAAAAAAATCATAGTTACCAAAGCCTTGCTAGGATCTATGCTTTCAATTGTGCCAAGAGGAACCGTCGTGAGAACAAATGCGGCAAATACTTCACGAGGAAGTGAGGGTAAGTCTTCAGTGTAGTTTGCTTCACCTGCACACTGAATCTAAAAAATATAAGAATTTAGAAATTTAATCTGTTTTAAAGAAGATTGACCTTATTATTTACTAGATATACATATTTTAGGTATACATATTTAGCAATTAATAATAGTAATAAAAACTCTTTTTTGTACACCTAAAAGAAATTCAAGGAAATACATCATGGACAAAGTCCATGGTGCAATACTATTGGCGACGTTCACGCTAAAATAGGGATTCTTCTAGGCAACCTTACGTATTTGGAAATCACAAAATAAATAATGAATATTTTTTCTTTCTTTCTTTTTCTAAATAATGAATACTTTACTTTTACATATACATATATAAGTATCTGCATATATATGTATATACTAACAATGTAGAAATATGAAAAATAAACTAATAAAAAAAATATTAAATGTTCATGGCTAAAAGGAATTATGAATTATAATAATTTATAATACTATTTCTCATGTTTTTATATTATAACTTTATTAAATTTGTCACTTACCAACCCATCAACTTTAGGTATTGGTTGATTTAAAGGCCAAATGGAAGGGTCAGTAGTGAATACTTGGATACCATCCGAAAGTGGCCGTGCCTCATGTAGCTTTATCGGACCGGAACGATAATGAGGTTGTAATTTGCCAGGTGGACATATAGTTATTAAGCCCTACAATTTTTAAGATATGAAATAAAAAAATAAAATGTACCAAAGATGTAATTTTTTTCTTCGGCTTCACGCTGTATCCCGCATACAGCAGGGAAGGCAGAGGGAACCTAGTATTAAGACACTTCGTTACCCACTTTCCGCCGAGCTTTGGATCGCTTTCCCTTCGACACCAGAGCGAAGAAATGAAAATATAAATGTAAATAAAATATTTCATCTCGTCGAGTGGGGATAGAACTCACAACCAGTCGCTTTTACAGCCACACTTTGCGCCACGACTGCCCTAACTTAATGATTTAAATAATACCTTATAAAACAAGTTCAGAGCCAATTGCCGTCTATACTGCACAGGATACTCCGGTAAATTCTCAACAACTACTGCTTCTTCATTTAAAACTCTTAAAGCACTTTGCAAAGTTTCATTATCGAATAAAGTTTTGCCTATTAAACATTGTTCTGTTTTGAAAGCTCTATTAAATATTGCTGAAAGGCCACCATATACTATTCTGCAATTTAGAACTGTATTGTTGTGGGTTAATTTGTAATTAAAACCGGCATGGACTATTGCGTGTGCATTTTGCGATCGAGGGGTGATCTGAAAAACAAAAAGTAAGAAGTTGTTTAACAATCGTTGTAGTATTAAAAATAGGTATTTCTTAGTTATTTAATAACATATTTATCTAATAGGGTAGGGCAAAGTTTATTCTATAAGCTGTTGACATATTTAATTTTGTGTACATTTTTATCTTAGTACATAATTGTGTACTTTAAAATATAAATCAATATTATGATACATAAAATTAAATGAGTAACATTTAAATCCTTAAGGACTATAAAGAATTACATATAATGAGTGTAAAAAGATCTTATTTTTAAAAGTAATGAAATCATTACTTAATTGTAAGAAATTGTAAATAACTTACTTTTACTAATTAGTTTGGATCTATGTTAATAAATATATATCGTTATTCGTATATATTTTTGTAAAAAACTCGGAAAAAAAAATAAAATATGACTTAAACAGCTGACTGTACAAGAAGGCACCATATTTTTTTAATATCATAATAATTATGTCGAACAAATGAATGCCGTCCAGTCTACCTCTGTCTACGGACTACTGCAAAGTGTTCAAAACATCGCATTGCCAAAAATATATAATACTAAATATACGCAATTAATTCGGTTAAATAGTTTCATTTAAAATGTATTCGTGAAAATCAAAGATCTCAACTTTTGGATGCTTACAAAAACACGTGCACGTAGATAATTAAATCTTTTGATAAACAGACTTGGCAAATGATTTATAATACGGGAGCCGAAGAGGGGACTTTCGGGATTTACTCGAGTGCCGCAGATTAATATACTGGGGATTCCTTGTACTCGGTTACGTACTTTCACCAAGTATTAGGCCCATATATATAGTCTAGGTTAAAGGATCAGATTAGTAAAAAAAATTGATCATTTGAAATTCTCGAGCGCATCAGATTAAAGTAAGTTAGTTACATGATAAATCGTGAAATAAGATAATTAAATTAAAAAAAAATACACTTCTAAAAAAATCAATTATTTTCTTATAAACTTGTAATATTTCTACTTAAAACATACACTCTTTTATTTACATTCTATTTCTTGAGCTTTCCATTGATTACATTCAATGAATTAAAAAAAATGAGGCCAGTCGTGGCGCAGGGGCACAGAGTATAACTGTAAAACCGACTGGTTCAATCCCCATTCGAGGAGATGAAATATTTATTTAAATTATTTTCATTTCTTCGCTCTGGTATCAAGGCAAAATCGCGGCGTTAAGTGCTGCCACTCAACACTCAATTTTTCGCCTCCAAAATTTGGTAGAAAGTGGGGAACCTAGTGTCTTAACATAAGGTTCCTTCTGCCTATCCTACTGTGTGCAGGATAAAAAAATATTAAAAATTGTCTGATTAAGCAAGTCCCTTCGGATAATCGTCGGATTATGAGATAGCACGTCTAGGAGATGAAGATGAATCATATATCTTAATCTGACGCACGTAAGTATTCCAAAATGATGATTTTTTTTGCACATTCCAACAATGGTTGCGAGCTTGCGTCACATTCAAACCGACCTTTTTTTCAGGTTCACAACATCCCCTTAGAAAATCTGCCACGCTCGATGATTTTTTTTTCATTTTTAACTCTTACGTACTACCACCTTCATCACGGAAACAGTCAAATTAACATAGGGAGTTAATGATATGAATATCTGACGCGTTCGAGTATGTCCATGCAACAGTTTTTTTTACATTTTTGAAAATCTATAGCCGCTTACCCCACCGATGAAAATATATGTAATGTATAACATTTTTTTCTTGTTATTATCTAAGCTTCGCAACCCAATAGGTCTTTACGACGCTCGAGTGAATCCCGAAAGTTCCTTCTTCAGCTCCCGTACTATAGATAGATATATCAGCAGGAGTTTTAAATGACAATTTCACTTAACTTTTTAATCATGGTAGTAATTGTTGTATCAACATGAAACTTGGTCACTATATGTTAATTAGATGACACTATAAAAGTATAGTACCATCACGCTGGTCTGATGACAGAATTGAAAGGTGGCCTGTTAAGTATGTTGAATTTTGTGCTCCTTACATTCGTCATATTAATATGTTTTGTTGATAAAAGAGTATTTTAAGTTTTGTAAACTAGTAATTTTTTAGCTTCACGTTGTATCCACTGCATAACAGTGAATATAACGTGAAGCTAATTTCAAAAGCTAATCAAGCAGGGAAGGAAAAGTTATTCTAGTGTTAAAACACTTCGTTCTCCACTTTATGCCTATTTTTGAGACATTACGCGTTAATTAGCGGAACCCAATACTGCAGCTTGTCTTAATTAGTTTTTAAAGTCTTACCTGTATACCATTTTTAATGGTGAGTATATAAATTCTTAATCTCAGCAACATTAGCGGAATCCAATACTGCGGCTTGTCTTAATTAGTTTTTAAAGTCTTACCTGTATACCATTTTTAAGGGTGAGTATATAAACCTACCTTAAAAGTGACGACTTTATGGTCCATATTCAAAGGCGGCAAAATGATACTAAATATAATCTTTCCTCTCATGTCCTCTATGAGAAAATCATGCATCGTCAGTATTTTGCTTGATTCATAAGAATATACTATAAAAAAGAGAATTATTGAATAAAAGTAAATCCGTCAAAATATTTTCAAAAACCTTTTATTGTCGTTTCCATAAAATTATATTGAAGAATCTATAATATTTCAAACTTACAATTATTGATCATAGATTTTTTAACACTGTTTCTCGCACACAGCAGAGTAGCTAGAGGGAATCTAGTATCATAGAGTATCAGTTTTACACCTTCTGACGGACTTCAGGACATATTTAAATTTTTAATTAAGAATTCAATAATTAATAGTTATCAATAGTTATTGATAAATAAATTTTTAATCTCAGCAAAATATAATAAAACAGTAAATGTGATAAATTTATTATTATTTCTTATTACTCTTATATATCTTTAAAATATTATAAACACAATATTTTCTACGTAACTTACATATAACTAACTGTGCTCCAGCAGTTTCTAGCAGAAGGAATATATCAGACTGAAAATTAGGATTTTGATGCTTTAACATCAAGTTTCCTGCTAAAGTTCCTATCTGAAAATATTCAATATGTAGTAAGTACTTTTTAACTGTAATATTAGATATATCAGATAATAAGTAAAAAAACATAGAAAAATATTTTTACAGCTTCAAGCTCTCGCTGATCAAAGCAGTCAAAAAAAACTTAATGACAACTCACGTCGTTCTGCCGTTTTCGTTCCAATTCGAAAAAAAATATGTTGAATAGCAGACCTCCACGGCGCATTTTGCAGGTTAAGTTGCATAACTTAACACCGCATCATGTCTTACTAGTGCGGCTAAGTAACAATAATTTACTTTATACTATATTTACTTTAACAATTATTTAGTTAACCAGTGTGGAGGGTAAATAGTCTACGGATTTATTATTATATTGATCATCGAGACCGTCATGGCTCAGCGGGTAATCTCGTTGTTTGTGGGTTTTATAGTCACTAAAAATATCAAATTACACCACATTGACAATTTGCCAGAAAGTGGGAAACGGTGCACCCTAACCTCATTCGTCTACTTATTATCCTGTTATATGCTGTAGATAGCGTAAACCTGAAAAAAATATACTTACATTTCTAACAGGTATATGGGCCACCAAATTTAAATGTTCAACAAAAGCGCTTAGATAGTTAAAATAATCAAGATTTGAGAGCGTTGAAAATATATTTATGGTGTCCGTGAGTGTTGTTCCAGCACCAAGAACTAAATTTTGATCAAGATAATATCCTCTTAGTTCTGTTAGCCCCGAAATATCTATTAAAATATTCGGATATTCTAATATTGGGATAACACCTGAAATTTGTTATAACTTACTTAGAAACAATAATTTTGTTAACATAGTAAAAATTATGTAAAGGTAATTCAATAAATGAGGCTATAGTAGTACAGAGGGATAGTGCCTATCGGTAAAAGTGATAATTACTGTTGATTCCTTCCTCCTGGTCTTTGCCTGGCAAATTTTGCCAGGGTCTATCTTCTACTCAACCTACTCCACTTTCAACGGTCTTTAACTTGTATATCAACCCCTTGAATTTGGGCGATATTCTGTAGACTACACCTTCCGTCAGTAACCTTCCGTTATTTAGCGTCATTTTCAAGTTAATTAGTAAAATGCATTTTGGTAATATTTTGCTTTTAACAAAATTGCTTTTCAAATAAATGTTTGATGTAAGATATGAAAAACATTACCTTTGCCTGTATTTCCATTAATCAGCCTATAAGATTCTGTGCCCATTTCTTGCCAAATATCAAATATATCAGATATCGTTTCTGCTCTGTACCAATTTCTATGGTCCTTTAGAAGTATATATTTCATTTTACTATGTACTTCGATTTTGTTTACAACACACCAATCAGATTCATCACATTCGTCTTTAAAACATGTTTTACCAGTTTTATCACATAATTTTAAATCTTCTATATCTGGAATCTCGAAAGGATTTGGCGCATCTAAAGCAAATTTTTTAAATGCTTGTAAAATTGATCTGTATCCGGTACATCGGCAAACATTACTCCCAAATGCCTGTTCTATTTCTAGCATTGTCATTTTCTTTGTTTTTAGTAAACTAAAACACAACATTTGATTTTATTTTTAATTTATATCTAATTTACTCTACCTAAAGCTGCAAAGCTACTCAACCTTAAAAAGTAAAAGAATTCGTGGAAGAAAATAATTATGAGTTATTTCCTTCGATTTATATAAATTGATTATTATGTTTTATTTATGATTTAATATTTAAATGGAATCAGATACAAATAAGAGAGAAATAGATCCATAAAATTATTTTAAAATAATAAACAAAATAACCTATACAAAGCCATGACCCATCCCGGACTACAATATCCGCATTGAGAACCATTGTTCGCCGCAAGAGTTGTCTGTATAGGATGGTAGCCATCCAACCGGTTGCCTATCTTTTCTATGGTCGTTATGTCCCAATCTTGACATGATGTTATTAGGGTCATACACTGTGATAAGAATAAAATGTTTTAGGTAAAATGTAACAATTGTTTTCAACCTGCGTACCACGGATATTGTAAAAACACTAACACTGTACATGGAACAACTATAGAATAACATTGTTTTTCTCGACGATTTATGTACCAGCAGCGTAAACAAAAATATAAACCTAAAAAAATGAACAAATGAAACTTGAAAAACAGCATTTGATTATAATTTTAAACTTTATCTTGATTTATAAAATGATATTCATGCAGGCATACAATTCGGTTACTAATCGATGTTACTATAAATGTAGATCTATTCAGTTTTTGTAATATATGTATTATAATCAATTTGTTACAAATATATTTTTGTTCTGCCTTTTTTTTTCATTAACAATCATATAAGTACTTTTTTCAAGTCACTTACTAGATCTATATAATTTAACTTATTTTTATATCATATAACCATCATTGCAGCACCGTATAATAATGTGGACTATTTTAACTTTTAAAAAAATACCATTAGGCACTCGGATGAAGAAGATTCTTCGATCTCCGTTTGCCACACATATCTAAACGTCATGTGTTCAGTGGCAGAACTCAACGCCGCACTTTATCTTACGACCACTTGGAAATAAGTATAATGTTAATGCAATTATTATTCCACTAAGGTTTCCATTCTTGAACCATTGCGGCTACAGTTCGACGCTCTCCACTATGCCACATTAGCTCAAACTTTGCTCATCGGAATAATTTGTTTAAATATTGAACTGATTCGATTATTTCGTAATGATCGATATTTTTTCTTTAAAAAACTTTTTACAAAAACACACAAAATGACAGGCTCTAATTAAATACAAAGATCAATATTTTTAAAGCACTAATCTGAACTGTGACCAGAAGCATAATGATTTTCAATTAACAGAGATTGTAGATACCCAAGTAGAAAACGTAGTCACTGCAACCTTAGATAAAGAAAATAAGTTTTTTGTGTCTCCAGCTTAACTTAAACATACCGCATTGACACTTATTGGATTATCCTGGGCATTCCTTTTGGCTGTGACAATGCAAGCACCACAACCAGCCTCCAAACACATATACTTGGTGCCACGAAGCTCTAGGGTACTACGGATAAACTCCAACAAAGTAGTCGTGGAAGCTACATCATTACCAACTGTTAAAAGTATATTTTATTTGATTAAATTGAGGTTGCAATGGTGGATGACTAATCTGTTTTCTAAGCTAGTTAGAGATCTTTGGATCAAATTCAAAATTGAGACGTATTTTTATGATAAGGATATATATTTTATCTTTATTCTTTGGAGCCAAACTTATAAATTACCGTATCGGTTTCAATTACACATGTGTTGTAATGTTTTTTCTAAATTGGCGTAGAAAACTTATTATCTAATTTGGCGTAACGAAGCTAACAGTATTTATACAGTAATTTAAATATTTTTTTTATATATAATTCAGACGGAAATTAGAAATGTTTGTTATTTCGGTATTACAAAATATAATATATACAAGCAGGTGATAGTGGCATACTAAGATCTAGAATTGATTGGAAATCAGCACCAGGGGATAGAATTCCATTTAATGATAAATTCAAAAACTTGGGTTTAATTAAGGATTGCTACGTGTCATGGGTAGCTCATATCGACGAAGTTAGCAAACGTATGCATTTCTCCCACCATTCTCTCACGCGTTTCCAATAAAGAGGAAATGATTGATGAACTTAATTTGATTTTAGATTGGAGAACACGATGGAACAGTTTAGCAGATATGTTGGAGAGAGTTATGAAGCTTAAAATTCCGATCCAAAAGGCACTGCTAGATTTAAAAATTGGTTAGATTTAGTCGCCTCTTACGACACCACCAGTACCAGCATAATCCTACTCTAGGCCGGGTTCACACGGCACAAACATTTTTTTAAGTCGATATCGAAAATCCCGGTTTTGCTTGATTAGTCTGATATTGCGACCCCTAGTATTTATACGAGTGCTTATAGTTTTATTCATATTTGTGTAGTTTATATATATTATATATTTTTATTATTAATTACATATATACATTTATATATATTTGTCTACTCAATTTAAAATACATATATTTTTGCCAAAATTGTATTAAGAGGAACTTAAGCGCATTAACTTTTAAAGAATTTATAATTTTAAACTATAGTCTTCTAATAACTACTTTACCAAATATTTACTTACCTGAATATTCAATATCGTTAATTTTAAAATTAATTGTATCCATATTTTAAAGAAGAAAAGTTAACCGATAACTTAACCGAAGTGAAAGAAGCACATTAATAGTATACGGTATAACGTAACAACTAATTTTATTTTGAATTCCACTTCAAACTATTCGTTCTATTATAAAGTTGTATAAGATGAAAAATTATAACTTTATAAACTTCTAGAACAAAACTATATAAAAATTATATAATTATATTTTTCAGGATAATATTAATAAATTTTCATCAATCTTTTTAGGGTTCCGTACCCAAAGAGTACAATACCCTATTTATTAAGAATCTGCTCTCCGTCCGCCTGTCTGTCACCAGACTGTATCTCATTAACCCTGATACACAATTAAAATTTTCACAGATGATTTAGTCTTATTATATATAGAGATAAGGTTAGTATAATAAAGTTACATCGTAATCTTTGTTTCTATTTTTTTTGGGTTAATATTATATACATAGGACAATACATATAAATTGAACCCACAACCAGTCGGTTTTACAGTCACACTTCGTGCCGCTGCGCCACGACTAGACTCAAATAAATATATATATGAAATAAATTTATTAGAAGTAATAAAAAAGAATATTTGATCATGCTTGTGTGTATAGTGTATAATAACAGAAAATTAAGGTTTTTTACTATTCAACTGGGAAATGTAACTTTTTATTTCATGAATTGAAATCAATCGTAGCATCACGCGAATATTATTTAAATTTGTAGCAACCATCGCCTGTATAGTCAAACGACTCCAGCTGAGTATGTACATATATATATATATATATATATATATATATATATATCCATTTTATTCTAAAAACGTAAAGCTATTGTTTCCCGAACCGAACGATCGATACTTTAATATGATATGATGTTTTTTAGGTAGTTGTATCGATATTCTAAATCATTAATATTTATACTTCAACACCAATATTTTTTATATGAACATGTAATGAGTGTTCAAGTTTTTTAATCATTCACGCCTGATTTATTTTTAATAGCACGCAAGCGTGCAATATCTACTTACATTAAGTAGTAATACGTTAGATTTCCCGGCAAAAAGTCCTTTCTAATAAAATTAATTGATGACTAGAAGTAGTTCATGAAAATTCCCCCAGGAGGGAATCTATAAAGAATTTGATAACAGTGGGCGAGGTGAATTTGACTATCCGACAACTCTTAGAACAATGGGTCGAAGGTTTGATTCACAACCATGGAAACACTTATATATAAATGGTTTTTGCCGCCAAATATCTTTAAAATTATGCATATGTAAATGTAAAAAGAGTACTCTACATTCAAGATCCATATAAAAATTATGTTCTATAAGATACTACCGCTTTTTTATTTTTATTAGTGGACTTCTATTTTTATTTTGATCTACAAAGATTCTTTTTGTACAGTAAATTAAATACATTATCCGTCAATTAATCAAAACTTTGACGACGCGTGGTCAGCGGAGTGTTTCAACGGTAGTGTCTTGACACTATATTCCCTCTGCCTATCATGCTATATGCGTGATACAGAGTGAAGTTAAAAATAAATGTTGAAAAGCTAGTAAAATCAACTTAGTACACTTTTCTGTATTTTTATTTTACATAATTATATGTATGGATGCAGTCTATTTCATACACGTAGTAATTTTACTTGCATATCATATTACAATATCCTAACAAATTGCAACGTAGTTAACGGTATCTTGATAAAAGCAATAGTTATTAATTAAATACAACCCTAGGATTTTTTTATTTTAATTATATATTTTTTACAACTTAACGCTGCATCCCGCAAGGTAGGCAGAGGGAATATAGTGTCAAGATACTTCATTTCCCATTTTTTGACAAATTTGATATTGGGGACATATCATCATTTCATATGAATCTAGCTTGATTTAGCTCTTAATACAGTAGAATATAATATAGAATGGAAAAAACAAATAAAAAGGACGCAAAAAGTCTTATTGCAAGTGGTAATCTCTCGCAGACAACCCTTGAATAGTAAAATAGTGGAAAGAATACTAAAATATTTTAAAAATATATTAAAATATAAATCAGCTCAGCAACGCATCAGATGATGACTACAAGAAACAAATATATGATTATAATTAGAAATTTTATGAAACATATAGTACGTGCCTATAAAATACGAGAATTTCTCTCGAGTTCCATTGAAATCCATGATCAGATCCTGGCTTTGTGGTTATGGGATGGATTGGAAAGTACGTTCTTTCAAAGAAAGAAATATTTTATAAAATCGGTCCCCAAATGACGAAAAAAAATTGCTTTTGTTGCCTGTGAAATAAGAATTAAGAAGCCGGTTAAAAACGGAGATAAAGGCATTTAAAAACAGCGAATGTTACCTACATTATATTTTTTAAATAAAACTTTCATTATTTATAGCTCATGATTATTTATTTTATTACAATACGTGAATAATAATAGAAAAATGTATGAATATATTTTTAATATATTTACAAAATATTTTATTTTAGTGACACGTTGTATCCCGCATATGTAAGGGGGAAGAAGGAGCAGTAAAGCAGAAAGAACCTAGTGTTAAGACACTGTATCGCCCAATTTGCGCTTGAATTTTGCGACATGCGTTTAGAGCGGCGGAATTCAACGCCGCGTTTTGTTTTGTTACCAGACCAAGGAAACAAAAGTTAGGTACTTATTCCTTCTAGCGGGAACCGAATCCAAAACATTGCACTTACAGCCAAATGTCGTGCTTCAAAAAATATACAAAACAGATACTGAAAATATTGTTTAGTAAAATTTGAAGTCTTCACACCTGGTTGCGCAAGATAAACACACTTTATCTACGCTATATGGACCATCTGGAAATAAACACGATCACGGTTATTAAAATATATGTTATGCTTCATTCTTTATCATGCATATATTAGGGTAAGCAGAGGCAAATAAATCTATAGGGATTCCCTTTATTGCGACTCGGCTATAGAACTTTGACATTCTAAATATGAAGCATTGTCATTTTTAATTTTGAATTAAATATTAAAATTGATCTTGTATAATGTAGTTTTATTTACTATAACGAGAGTTTTAAAATAAAATAAATAAATTAGCTTCACGCTGTATCCCGCACACTGCAGGGTAGGCAGAGGGAACCTAGTGTTAAGACACTCCGTTCCCCACTTTCTGCCGAATTCTGGAGGCATTGCGTGTTGAATGAACGAGAGTTTTATTTAATATATTTTCAATTTTAAATTAAACTTTGATTTTTATCAATTGCTTATAAAAAATAACATATTTATAACAAGTAATAACACTGTTCTGACTTCTGACAATTAAAAAATATAATTTAAGAAGTATGTTATCACCTATTTGAAACCATTGAGTAGGTGAAATTCCTGAGTCTATTCGAGCCGCACTTATAGCATGTCGTAACGCAAAAGATACCGCTATACCCATACACGTAGCTGGTTCACCTGTCACTGTAAAAATATAAAAAAAAATAAGCGTGCTTTTTCACTTCAGCATGTATTGCCTATTTTAGAAACATTATGTGTTAAGCAGCAATAACAAAGTCCTACTTTGCTTAATGAGATCGAAGAAGGCGAAAAGATTTAATGCAATTTTATTCCGCAATCAAATGGTTGAACTTGCGACCGTCGCGCATATAATTGAGTCTTATGGCAGCCTAACAGCCATCAATGTTTGAATTAAGTTTAAACGTACAAATATGAAAAAGGAGTACTATAAAACCTATACCTTTGGCTCCAAATATAACTCTATCACTATAAGAGCCTTTTCTGAAATACACCCTGAAATCCTGTGGAATATCACGGGCTTGTGGTACCCAGTACTCCCAGGTGCGGTTGGTAAGAAGTTCCCCAGTAGTTGGTGCATACACTAATCGTTCAGATGTCCAGTAACCTACGCCCATTATAAATGCGCCTTCTACCTAGGAGAGTAAATTACACATAGGTATACATTTAAAGTTTATGCTGTGATACTTTTATACTGAGCAGAAAATGAGAGCCACTTTTTACAAAGATAATATTGACCGGCGTGGCAACGTAATTCTTCTGACCAAACTCATTTACAAATAAATAAAATCATAAATCAGCTTCACGCTGTATCCCGCACACAGCAGGGTAGGCAGAGGGAACCTAGTGTTAAGACACTCCGTTCCCCACGTTCTGCCAAATTCTGGAGGCATTGCGTGTTGAGTGGCAGAACTCAACGCCGCGCTTAGCCTCGACATCAGAGCGAAGAAAATGGAAATATAAATTTAAGTAGATATTTCATCTCCTCGAGTGGGGATCGAACCCACAACCAGTCGGTTTTACAGTCACACTTCGTGCCGCTGCGCCACGATTGGCCTCATTTACAAATCATCTTGAAATATCGTTATAGTCGTCGTAAATTATGCTATTGCAAAAAAATCACACACATCAATGCGTCACAAAATAATTTTAGTGCTTTAATGTGTAAGTTAATTTAAACCTTACCTGGCCAACATCGATTTCTGGACTTACGCTTCGCCCGGCGTCTTCAATCAAATCAACTCTTATAATTTCTGACTCTCCTGTTAGAACATCAATCTCCACTTCTGCAAGCGTCACACCATAAGCATTAAATAACTGATCATCAGCTGTATTTAAGAAACCGTGCACTTGTAAATCAATCTCCAAATAATACGCTCGATTAATTAATTCTTCCCACGTTGGGTTAACTAGTCCAACTCTTGCCGGTTCTAGTCGACGTAATAGCTCTTCACAACACTTTCGAACACCATTTGTTATATTTTGACTTGTTGTACTTCCTCCAGTTGCAAAATTGTTTGGTGACAAAAAGGTGTTGTGTGTTACTATTTGAATTTTGTCTATTGGTATACCTAATAAATAGGCACATACTTGTATAGCTTTTGTGTTAATTCCTTGACCTATTTCAACACCACCATGACTTATTGACACAGAACCATCGTTGCTGTAAACTGATAAGTTTACATAATTATATTGATGTTTACTCGGTCTCCAGCGTAAAAAAGAAAATCTTAAGCCACGCTTCTTCCATCGATTTTCAAAATTAAATTTATCAATTTTTATTTTTCGATCCTCATATTCCGACTTAATTTTAAGTGTGTCTAGCATGTCTAGAATATCCTTATACCTTTCTGTATCTAAATTTGCTAATCGTACTTTTAATGGATCTACATTTACTTCGTAAGCTATTCTCTCTATCATCATTTCAGCCATTGAAATGTGTTCTAAAGTTCCTAAAAGTTAAAATATATTGTTTTTATTACCTAACTTTACCATTTATATATAAAGTGTCATCAATCACTTAATGAACATAGCTCTAATAAGAAAGAAGAAAAAAAAACGATAAAGATCTGGATTTATGAAAGAGTCAAGAAGTTGCTTTAAAAATTTCATCATACCAGGAGATCGGCACCAACTATTTGATGGAGTATCCGTTATAGCGTTATACGCTTTATGATACCAAGTATCATTTCTATACGTATTAGAATAAGCGTCTAGACCTAAATCAATTAACGGCTCGTTAACAACATAACCATTGTCACTATACAAATCTTGGTTTAGATATTGAACAATTCCTTCTTTGTTTACACCAATCTGTGAAAAAAAAAATATAATCAAATTTTTCATATATAAACAACATCAACATATCAAAAACCCAAAGTAAATACTTTGCAGAAATAAATTCTTTGAATTTGTAAAAATAGAAATGTATAAAATTTGGATCCAACAACTATAAAAAAAATATCTAGGCAATACTTTTACTCTATGATTATTTTTAAATAAAAAAAAGAACATAGATTTCACTTGTATGACGCAGGTACAGGCAGCTAGTATAAATATAGTAGTTAATCCTTCAATTTACCTCAAAATTTGTGGAACAAGGTAATCTTTTGCCAATGGCTCTCATTGCACTCGTAAGTGGTAATATAAAGCGACAGGGTCTATTTAATTTATATGATACTAAACCAGACGCCACGGCTATTTGAGATGTCCGAGATATTTTGAGACCATAAGCGCCTCCCAAACGACGCGTATAAACTTCAATCCTAAAAACGATTATTCCTTTCTTAATATTTTTAAGATAAGGCATTGTAGGCATTATTGCTTACAACATGGTTGGTTCAAGTAGTGTCACAATTCAAAAAAATTAAAAATCTCGTTTATTGTACTATTAGTTTCAAAATATCTTAAAATAGTATCTCAAGTAGTAGCATAATTATAGCTTTATTATTTAAACTTAGATGGCACTAGTCACATAATTACAACATTTTATCTTTAAAGTGACACAACTAAATATATTTTATTTTTTTAATATATTTTTAATATATGTACTATACCATTTTAAAGAGCTTCAAAAATCATAATAACTTTCTAAAAATCATATTGCAATAATTTTATTACTTTTTGAGTTATGATCCAATAATTGAGTGAAAAATGAAGCTTGCATAAATTTCAAACGCGTTTTTCTCGATATTTTGGTTTTTTGAATTATGACACATTTGAGACTAGGTGCGATATGTGATATATGTTAAAGTTTTACCTGTTTTGATCGAGATTCACGACTTTCGATAAGGACATTTGTATTGTATTGGTCCATTGAGTAGTTGCGTATAATTTCATCCCTTCTTCGGTAGGAACAGCTATAGAAGCTATATTTTCCATACAAAAATGATATTGCGCATATATTGTGTTTTCACCTTTTATTACTTTGTCAATATCAGTTCCTATTCTTGTAGGTTCAAAAGATCTCAACAAGTTTATCTTACTGGGATCACATTTTGCAATTTTAATGTCAATTACAGGTTGTTTTACATTACTGTAAGTGACTTTAACTAAGTTAGTAGCAAATTGTGCTTTATCATAAGAATCAGCAACAATTATACCTAATGGTTGATTATAAAATTTAACTTCACCATTGCAAAGTAGCTCTTCATGGGTAAAGAATATATTAAAATCACTAGTGGAGGGTACTGTAAAACTGTTTAATCCTGGAATATCAGCGGAAGAATAAAACGCTATGACGCCATGTTCTTCCTGCAAAGAAATAAAATAACCAGCAATTGATAAGATTTACGAGTAAAGTATAAGCTTTTCGTAGTTACCAAAGCCTTGCTAGGATCTATGCTTTCGATTGTACCAAGAGGGACTGTTGTGAGAACAAATGCGGCGAATACTTCATGAGGAAGTGAGGGTAAGTCTTCAGTGTATTTTGCTTCACCTGCACACTGAATCTACAAATAAACGAATTAAGAAATTAAATTTGTTTTAGATTGTGTGATTTTTATATTATTTATTAAATTGCTCACTCACCAACCCATCAACTTTAGGTATTGGTTGATTTAAAGGCCAAATGGAAGGGTCAGTAGTGAATACTTGGATACCATCCGAAAGTGTCCGTGCCTCATGTAGCTTTACCGGACCAGAATGATAATGAGGATTTAATTTTCCCGGTGGACATAAAGTAATTAAGCCCTACAACATTTTAAATAATAAAATACAAAAATACATGTAACTGTTAACAAAAATATATATTATAAAAATAAATAAAATATATGAAAATATAATCCGCAACTAATAAAACATAAATTTGGAAAATAAAAAACTAAATAATTACGAATATATTCCTTATATTACATAATACTCGTATGTTGTTCAATTCTAATGTAACTTAGTATATAAAAAATTTAAAAAATGATACATGCGTTGTATATTAGGTTTTTACTCCAAATACATACTTTTATGGATCAAATTCACAAGTATACACTTGTATACCAAAATCGGAGATGTCGGCTTTTATTTCGTGTCCGCTTCGCGTATAATGCCCCGTATATTATATTAATTTGCTAATCTATTTTATTAAATGTGGCGTAAATTTAATAAATTAATCTTTATGATATTATTTTTTTTATTATTGTTAAATTACTGATTCACCCAAAATACAATAATAATTACACTTTAAATTAATTTGAACAACTTCAAATAAGAGGAAGTTGAAATTGGACTGCATATTTTGTAAAAATAGTCAACAAGCAAGAAGTAAATAGTATTATCCAAATAAATTTATATTTTTTTTAGATCTGTAATATACATAATGGAAGCGTCTGCGCCCCTTTTATCTCTACCTACCTCATAATTACCTGCGCTTACGAATCTAATGTACTTCGGTGTAAAAAATATTATTTGCTCCTATTATTTTCGTAGGAGGTTCTAGCTTATAGGATTTGGGGGTGTCTGGCTGGGCTGATGTACTCTTGAATGGTGAAGCACGGCTTCACCATTCAAGATCCTGTCGATTCTATCACCATTGACTCTAAATTACAGTGGGGACCTCATATCGATGGATTGGCGAATAGACTTAGCTCAGCAGCTTTTGCGGTTATAAAAATTAGACTATTAATTGAAATGGAAACGGCTCGCCTTGTTTACTTTAGCTACTTTTAAAGTATTATGTCCTACGGCATTCTACTTTGAGGTAATGTAGCCGGTATTAAATCAATTTTTGTCTTGTAGAAGCGAACCATTCGCGCAATCTATAACTTAGGCCCTTAAGAATCGTTAAGGCAAAAATTTAAAGAAATTAATATATTGACAGTTGCATCTCCATACATTTTTGAAAATGTTATGTACAACATAACATAAACGATACTATGATTCAGACAAACGATGTCACAATTGCAAATCGTCTAAATGTTTTTTATATTTAATAAATTGTTATTCTTTTATTGAAGCTATCTTGGGACAGGGGAACTCTAAAGTCAATTGCCACTCGAAGGGAATTAATTATTAAACATAATGTGTGCAGCGTTGAGTACCTGCACCTTAGCATCCAATATCTTGAAAAGTGGATATTAAGTGGAAAATAAAACTTGGCAACACTAGTTTGGCTGCTCTAAAGTAACTTAACCTCAAACTAACTTAAAGTGTACCTTATAAAACAAGTTCAGAGCCAATTGTCGTCTATACTGCACAGGATACTCCGGTAAATTCTCAACAACTACTGCTTCTTCATTTAAAACTCTTAAAGCACTTTGCAAAGTTTCATTATCGAATAAAGTTTTGCCTATTAAATATTGTTCTGTTTTGAAAGCTCTATTAAATATTGCTGAAAGGCCACCATATACTATTCTGCAATTTAGAACAGTACTGTCGTCGGTTAATTTGTAATTAAAACCGGCATGGACTATTGCGTGTGCGTTTTGCGATCGAGGGGTGATCTGAAAAACAAAAAGTAAAAAACTGTATTACAATCATTATAGTATTAAAAAATAGGTATTTCTTAGTAATTTAATAACATAATTATCTAATAGGTAAAGTTTATTCCATAAGCTGATGACATTTAATTTTGTGTACATTTTTATCTCAGTACATATAATGAACATTAAAATATAAATCATTACTATGATATATAATAAAATTAAATTAGCTTCACGCTGTATCCCGCACACAGCAGGGTAGGCAGATGGAACCCAGTGTTAAGACACTTCCGTTCCCCACTTTCTGCCGAATTCTGGAGGCATTGCGTTTTGAGTGGCAGAATTCAATGCCGCGCTTAACCTCGACATCAGAGCGAAGAAATGAAAATAAAAATTTAAGTAAATATTTCATCTCCTCGAGTGGGGATCGAACCCACAACCGGTCGGTTTTACAGTCACACCTCGTGCCGCTGCGCCACGACCGGCCTCAAAACATGAGGCCTATTAGATCTATCACTTTCTATTATTAAAAGTGAATGAAAAAAAAACTATTTTAATACCTGAAAACATAATGGGGGTAGAAGTGGAAAGTAATATAGATTAGCTCCGTGTTTGTAATTGTTTTGAATAAGTGAATAGTGTACTTGCGGCTCTAATTATAGTATAAGCACTAATTACATATCCCAAATATTAAGTGTAAACGTTATCTCGTTGTTTTAACCATGGACCGTGATAAAAAACTATCTCAAGTGAACTTTGCTGTGGCAGCGGTAATGTCATAAATTAATTGTTCCAACTGACATTTCATTAAACAAAGGACAGTGAGAAGAAAAAGTGTGTAAGAAATAGTGATAGTGACCAATATTGCCTTTTAGTTTTGACTTCATCGTTGATTGACTTTTTAATAATATAACTGACTTATTCTTTAAAAATATGAAGCAACAATTGGAACGATTTGCTACTGTTTACGTTGGACTTGTGGTGAATTAAGGACAAATTAATCGACTTGACCCGAGTTCAATCCTACCTATTGACACAAGACTTTTTTATTTTTATTATTTTTTTTTTGTTGTTTCTTATTTATTAATTTAAGTTTGGACCAAGTATTTTAAGTGTTATTTACGACAAGGATTTATAATTTATGTTTTATTCTTATAATTTATACATAAAATAACTGTGACTTGTAATATGGCTGACGGTAAAAGTGTTAAGTACAGCTGTTGTCCCCGCCTAGAAACGTCCTTAGAGGTGCTCCGATGTAGCGTGTGTAAAAACAGTTTCCATTATTCTTGTCTCAACATTACTAAGACACCTTTTAAAGATCTAACAGA
>JAATLQ010036035.1:0-34396 GCA_013421005.1 Heliconius erato x Heliconius himera | reverse complement strand
GGGTAGGCAGAGGGAACCTAGTGTTAAGACACTCCGTTCCCCACTTTCTGCCGAATTCTGGAGGCATTGCGTGTTGAGTGGCAGAACTCAACGCCGCGCTTAACCTCGACACCAGAGCGAAGAAATGGAAATATAAATTTAAGTAAATATTTCATCTCCTCGAGTGGGGATCGAACCCACAACCAGTCGGTTTTGCAGTCACACCTCGTGCCGCTGCGCCACGACCGGCCTCTATATAATTATTATTTTATTAAATCTGATATGTTTAAAATTTTTCTTTGAAATAATTTTCTTATTTGAGGCCCTAATTAAGAATGTGGTCAATTCCCACTCGTGGATTTGAATATTTAATATTTCCGCCACACAACACGCAAAGCCTTACGAATTCGGTGGCTAGTGGGGAACAAAGTGTCTTAAAACAGATTCGTCCTGCCTACCGTTCTGTATATAGAATAAAGAGAGAACCCAAAAAAGCTGAGCTCTAGTCGTATTCATAATTCTCTTATAGAAATTATTTTATGTAGCTTAGACTTTTTACCATTGTGTCTTACTTATACATTTCTTAAATCAATATTAAAATTGACAATCATATCCTTAAAAATATCAAATATAGATAGATACCTACGTCATATTCTTGTGCGATATGTATTTTTTCTATTAATTTCTAAAGCTAAAATTTTAGCATAAATTTAACTGTATAGAAAATGATTTCTCACCGTATCATCGTTTTTGCGCTATTTTAAGTTACTTTTATCTTCGTTTTCCACTCGTGTGTACCCAGACTTGCTTTATAGTGCTGCAGTTTGATAAAAAAAACCGGTGAAATACGAGTCAGATTCTCCCAGTGAGGCTTCTGCATCAATTTTAGGATTGTACGTCAACAGGAAGTACAACTTACATAAATTAACAAAGTTAAGTTTGCGAGCATATGCACTGATTTTGTATAAAATTAATTACAGATATAATTTTGCCATGATTTTTTTCTCTGAAATACCTATATTTTTTTACTTTCTCGGTTTTTTCTTTATTTATTTTGTAAGTTCTCACTTCGTGCCAAATGTCATAAATGAATGGTCAACGGTCGCTTTAGATAAGCTGCGAATTTCATATAGTAACCAGCAAAATCGCTGCATAAATCCTGGTATTTTTTCATTGCATTGATTTAGACGGACAGACGGACAATAAAGTGATTCTGTAAGGTTTCCATTCTGACCTTTTAAGATACGGAACTCTGAAAAGGCTACTTTTATGGATAATTAGAAACCACAATTATTTCTTTCAAATAAACACTCAATCTCAATTATAATAGGAGAATTGCAACGTTGTTTTAGCAGTGTTAGGTACATTTGTAAGTATTGGTAAGAATTTTGTAGCACCAGTACTTGTAACAATTTACAATTCACCGAAGAGATCTCGACTGCTCACAAACATCCCTAATGCAATGTACGGAGCAAACATAAGTTACTTGATAAACAATGTGAAGCAAACATGTCTAAGTACAATAGCTACTGGTAATTATAAATACCACTAAAATGGAAAGTATTTTAAGCAATTGTTGTTTCTGTTTATACAACAGAAATTATGTTTTATATGTATTTTTTTTACTTGAAAAATTAATTTGATAACATTTTTTAAATTAATATCTATAATATAGAAACCTGTAACGGACAGACATAATATGTTAGATGCCTGGTTGCGATTAATAAGCCCTGTATACCAAATTGTAAATTCAATATGTAGATAATGACCATTTTGACTCAATTGCAATATGTAAAATATATTTGTTAATATATTCAAAATACTAACTAATATTATGAAGCTAATTAGGTTAGCTAAGATTTGTTTAGCTGAATGCACTACTCTCAGAATCAGTAACTATTGGTAAGAATTGAAAAAATCTTTTTTGTTTTGTATAGTGCATTTATTGAAGAATTTTACCAGCTGTAGCATTTAGTTTTCACAGGCTCCTCGGGATTTGAGAATGTTATGCATTACTCTTACTTATTTAACTACGGCGAAACTTGGACAACGCTAGTCATTTTTTTTTCTTAGTCCTGTCGGTGGAAATATGAAATTTAATCCTATATAATAGCACACAAAATTTTTAATTTCTTAAACTGTGCAGAATAAAAAAATACATGTGTATTAGTACTATCACTCTGGTGTCGAGGCAAAAGCGTGGCATTGATTGCCACCACTCATCATGCAATGCCTGCAGAATTCGACGGAAAGGGGGGAAGGATTGTCTTAACAATAGAAACTTATTGTGCGAGCGAAACTGATTTGATTTGATTGAATTTTTTTGCCATTCTTAAAATTTATTTATAATGTATTACCCCTTTCTTAAATATTTAATAATTATATTATATTCGAAAAAATCTCATATGTAATAAAAATTTTAGACATTTATTAATATTAAAATATTTAAAAAGAGACTTACGCCACTTTACAATAGCAGTGACTTTAGGGTGAGTTAACACCGCTCCCCTTAATGAAATGAAGACGTTGCCAGTTTACATGCCGTGTCTGGGTTCACGGGTGGCTTTTACCTAATTTCACGTCTTCCATTGCTCCTGCATACAGCAATTGTACGCTTCGGTAAACCGTATTCGTATTTCCCATCAACGTTAAGCAAATGATTGAGAATTTTAAAATAAGAAAGTATATTTGGATATATGTTTTGTGAACTTTTTTTAGAAAACGTATAAAAATTACAACGTAGCGGGATAAAATTTTATAGGTTTTCCAAAGAGTACAGAATAACACTTAAATCGAATCAAATCAAATCAGCTTCACGCTATATCCTGCACACATCAGGGTAGGCAGAGGGAACATAGTGTTAAGACATTCCGTCTCCACTTTCGGCCGAATTATGGAAACATTGCGTATTAAGTGCTTAATTGCTGTCTCAACACGCAATGTCTCCAGGATTCAGCAGAAAGTGGGGAACGGAGTGTCTTAACAATAGGTTCCCTCTGCCTACCCTGCTGTGTGCGTGATACAGCGTGACGATGAATAATATAATAATATTTTACGTTTTAAATCTTTGAGAACATTAATATTAGCCGCTAATATTTTGAATCATGGCCCAAGAGTGTTCTTTATCATTCAAACACGAAAAATATAATTAATATTTAACACATTGTAACAGTATATATATAAATAACATAGTTAATTTTGAATGATACTATCTATAAATTTTTAATATCATATTAATCTTGACTAGTTCATGTATTAGGGTCCCGAGTGTTGCAACCGTCATCTCGTATATACAGTGGTGAAAGGCAGTCGGAAGAACATATAACGACTCGTGCCTTCTTTTTCCTCCTGGCATTAATCTAAAATGGAAAATACAAAAACAAGCCACACCCACTGGCGCATCATAAAAAAATACTCATTGAATAATTAAAACTTCGAAATATCCTTTAAATAAATAACTTTCCTATAAATAAATAAACAACTTTAATCAATATATTTTACAATACATTAAAACTTAACCAATTTCGTGTTTTAATTTGTTTTAATTATCAGTTTTTATTACAGCTATTTTGATTTTCGTTCAAACATTTAGAAGTTGCTTGGCGGTTTCATAATCCTAATTAGTGAACTTCGCTCTTCGTAATTGCTAATAATAACTCCCCTAATTTTAAACTTCCTATAAAAATTAATTTTACATAATTCAATTTTGTTACAAGAACGGTTGTCAGAGCATATTTGCTTGTAGTATAAAGTGTAATCAGAGAAATTAAGTATTTAGGTTATGTGAAGGTGCTAATATTTAGATTATATTCATATTTTTCAGGTATGATCTTGGTAATTGGTTTCGAAATCATTCACTAAATGACTACCAGATTTACGTATTATCTATTATTTAATTGCGTATTATTATTATGCAGGCAGATATGTAAAATAAAAAATATTGAAAAAAGAATAAAAAAAAATTAAATATATAGCTAATATTTAATATATATTTCAATATATCAAGGTCGTCGTGGCGCAATGGCACAAGCGTGTGACTGTAAACTTGATACTTATGGATTTCATTTCCACTCATTAAATAATAAGAAAGCCGTTAACTAAAACAAGTAAAGATATAATGATAGTTGCATACTTAGTTGTGTAATGTAGTTTTATCTTTATTAGAAAATTGCTAATATTAACAAAATATTGCAAAATTATTTTTTTTAATTAAATGACTATATGAAAAACAGACTACTTCCAATACTATTTATACTCATCTTATGTAGGAAAACGATCCACAAATATATGGATATACTTATCAATTTTTGTAATTAACATTTTGTTAAATTGCAAAAGTTAATATTCAAGGGCTCGTTGAGACGCAGTCGGTGACGAAATCCCCGTCTGCGTCTAAACGGTTCTTATTCTCATAAAATATTCAAACCTAAGAAAGAAAAGAAAATTACTAATTTAAAAGTAGGTCTTAAACAAAGATTTAAAACTTGGTCCAATTTTTTATTGTTATCAAAATGCACATGCATCTTTATGCATATGTACATACATTTATGTTAGTTTTTATCTCACCAGAAAATTATTAGATTTCCCATTCAAAATTGCGTCTAATAAGACAGAAATAAAAAAATAAAAGATAATAAAATAAAATACAAATAACTACTCAAATACCAAACATAGCTACGATCGAGCTTGCAATAAATCGTAACCGTTCTGTTATTTATTAAATTCCGTTAACTAAAAAAAAATAACTATACTAAACTTTTACTTTCAACTACTTTTTTTACTTTCTGAGGCCGTAATGGCCCTGAGGCAAGCGTAACGCGATATTTGTGGGTTCGATTCCCACTCGGGTGAATGTATTCATTTCTTCATTTTTTCGCTCTGATTCCAAGGCAAAAGCATGGCGATGAGTTCCACTATTCAACACACAATGCCTCGAAAATTCACGGAAAGATGGGAGTGGAGTGTCTTAACACTACGCTCCCTCAGCCTACCCTGCTATTTGCGGAATACAGCGTGAAACTGAACAAACTTTTGTAAAATAATTGCTTCATTCAAACATCCTAAATAAATCAATTTCAATACTTTAAATACAGAATAAAAATTGCCTCAAAACTCAATTCACATACGATTACAGATTTAGATCTACAAATGCAATATACCGACCAAAATCAGCCCCAGGGGCTAAACAATCGTTTAGTATAGATATCTATGTTATCTCGCACGTGGCATGCGACTAATCCATCACCCCACAAGCCTTTGATGTTGGACCTAATAGTGGGGACCCAGCTGCGAACAAGAAACATTTTAATTTCATTGCCATAGCAATAGTTCGTATTGTAATGTATTGATATTTAATAATATTGTATTTTATTAATATTGACAGTAGATATGAGGATTACGATCGATGTCAGTTGTGGCGCAGGGCCACAATTATGTGAATTTAACGCGATGGTGATTTAACGTAATATAATATAGGATAAATAATTTTAATTTTAAATTTAATGAATTGTTCAGAATGTGTGTTATGTTATGTAATGCTTGTACAATATTACTTATGACGATAAGCAGTCGTTTCTAGCTTTGGCATAGGGAAAATACGTTTATAATGTATAAGTGATTTATTAAGACTTACAAAGGTAAATACACTCTTCTATATATTAAAACTGATAATAATTAACTAATAGTTACCTATTCAGGTAGAGTAGAGGCAGTCGTACGCTTATGGCCCTAAGCCAATCGTGGCACAAGTTAACGCGACGGTTGTGAGTTTGACTCCCACACCCATTCTCATTTCTTCACTCTGGAAACCAGACAAAGTGATGTTTTGAGTTCCGCCATTCACCACGCAATATCTTAAGAATTTGGCGAAAAATAGGGATCAGAAGTGTCTGTTCCCATGTTCTCTCTACCTACCCTTCAATGTGCAGAATACAGCGTGAAGCTAAAAAACCTTTACTCTCTCATATTATGTTATTAAGATAATATTGTTAGAAATGAATAACAGGATTAAATATAACAAGATCCAAGTACATTCGATTTGGTGTAATGTTTTTATTGTGTTGTGTTGTGTGGGGTGGAAGAAGTGGGGTGTCTCATGTCACATTGTCCGTATCATGTCCGTCAATTACGACACAAGTGCCAATTTCCTTGTAACAATAGAAAAATGCGAGTTTCCTCCATAATATATAATTCAGTGTCAGTCTTGCATTATGATCGATATTTGTGGGTATTTTTTTATGTTTTTTAATAATAATAGTCTGGATGCTTAGCTTGTCATCCCACAATACCGAAGAGGACGTCCAATAATTCGCATGATTTTTTAATAATATACAGCGTCATCCTGCATTTCGCCCACAGCAGCGTAGGCAGAGGAAATATAGTGTTAAGACACTCTATTATCCATTTTCCGCCGAATTGGAGACATTACGTGTTCAGTGGCAGTACTTAACGCCGTGCTTTGCATCTATTAAATATTACATTTCCTCAAATAGAAATCAAACCCTCAACCTGCCGCGCTTACATATTGTTCCTCTACACCGTGACTGGCTTCGCCCTTAAATAATGTAGTTTCCAAACGCTTCCTTAGAATAGAAAGAAGAAAATATGCCTCACAAACGACACAAAACGCAAAACTAAAAGCAAAAAATATACGAAATGAAGAAAACCCCACAGTCCAACCGTTTTGTCCACTAAAGGATCCTTGGCCAGAATTGCGTTAACAAATCTTTATCGGTCTCAAAAGAGTCTAGCCACGCAGTTAATATACTTTCGCCGTTGGCAAATTCTCTCGAACAATAGCTCGGCTTTGGCTCAGCCGTGACGGGACAGCGTAGTCCCTGACTACTAATGCCTTCCACGACGTCTGGGACATTTATATCTTCCTGACTGTGAAATGATCTAAGGGCTGTTGCATACGAAGCTTATGACGTTATACAAAATTTGTTGATTTATTTGGAAATAGCTTTTTTTAGCTTCATTTTGTATCCTGTATACAGCAGAGTAAGTAGAGGGAATCTAGTTTTAAGACAATCCATTTTCTATTTTTCGCCAAATAACAGGTGTTGAGTGATGGAACTAAACACCGCGTTTTGCCTCGACACCAAAGTGAAGAAATTATTCCATTTTACTCGAGTGGGAATCGAACCCACAACCGGCGCACTTAATCATGATTCGCATGGTATGAAAGATTTTTGTTACAATCAACGTATAAAAAAATACATTTTTATACATGTGAAAAACTAATCCATAGGCAAGAACACAAAGTGTTATGATAACACTGTATCTGAATAATATTATAAATTCATGATATAAATAAAAGCTATATAATTTACTTCCTCTTCTTTTTCTATTGACCAATAGAAGAAACGTACCAAACCATATCATCCTTTACGGAATCTCGTACAAGAATAACTGAACGACACCACGTGACCAGGTTTCACAATGCACAAAATGGTTTACGGTGTCGATACCTACAGTATTTGTCGAAGTGTGTGCTGTTAAAGCTTTGTTGCTATTTATATCCGTATGTCGAATCTATTTGAAATTATTTTTTTAGCTTCACGTTGTATCCCTCATGTAGCATAGTATGCAGATGGCATAATGTTAAAACACTCCTCTTCCCACTTTCCGCCTTGACACCAGAACCAGAAGAAATCAAACTATAATATATTTCATTTCCTCGAGTGGGAACCAAATCCACAAGCTGTCTCTCTTGCACCACGACTGGTCTCTTTCTTGATTATTTCTGTGCAATAATATTATGCATTTGCATATATCTACCTATATAAGGGTAATTGTAGTTTGTATAAGCGTTACGTGCATCACTTGGAATATATGCACTTTTGAATGTATGTATGTAAATACTTGTGTCTATTTTGCGCTAATATTCGAACGAACTCTTTCGCAGAGTGAGAAATCACTCTTCCATTCTTTCTCTATCTCTCTCTTCTTCTTCAAAGTATACAACTTAATGCGGATTGTGAATTTTTATTTTTATTTTATGCAGTGTATTTTTGTCAGCACCACTTTAAATGAAACCACAATTTTAACTACTTTATAAAAGTATAACAATTTTTTCTTTTCCCAAAAATGAAAAAGTGATTTTTTTAAACAAAATAAATAATAAAATTATCTTTGTAAAATAAAACGCCATTTGTCAAGAACGACGCACACAGAAATAAACTTATCATTGAGGTATCGTAATTAATTTCTTTAGGTATGAGTTTAAAATAATTTACTCTATATGCTGTTCCTGTAAAAGGAGCGCTGACGCTTCCACCTGTATAATCCTGATTGTATGAAATATTTTGAATTGTCTGTGTGAATTTCCAAAATGTGTTTAAATTTATTTTAGCAAGCTTATAAAAATATCAGCGTCACGAGAATCGAACCTGTGTTTCTTGAACATTCTATGTACATATACTTTATACGTATTTTAAAAAATATTGTTCAACCAGAAAAAAAATCAAACATGTTTGATATTCTGTACTCTTTTAATATCACAATGGTTATTTTAATATAATATTTAATAATAATAATTTTCATATTAAAGATTATACAACTTTTTCCATATAAATTATTAAAAACTTAAAAAGCTTAGATGTTTGGTAAAGAATTAAATTTGCGTGCTCAGCGTATTGCCCTGCAAATTGATTTTTCGATAGCTTCAGCTTTTATTAATGCGATAGACCCTCGTTCAATCATATTTCATGCAATTTATACATAATTCATTATATTTTTTATCAAACTTTCATTAATCTTAACCGATGCTCTTGTTTTTCTTATGACCTAAATTAACGTTTTATTTCGATTTTTATTTGTTTTTTTTTTAAAGAAAAGAAATTAGTTATTTGTATTATTTTTTTAATAAATGTATTTTAAGAAGTGACTTTATCTTAAATATTTGGAATTCTAAAACAATACTAACATATCATAAATAATTTATCATAATATATAATTATATTAGAATCGAAATACGAGACTAATCGTGGTGCAGGGGCATTAATTAAGTGAGCCTATAAATGCGACTGGTTGTGGGTTCGATCTCTACTCGAAGAAATGAAATATTTATTTACATTTATATTTTCATTTCTTCAATCTGGTGTCGATGCAAAGCGCGGCGTTGAGTTCCGCCACTCAACACGTAATGCTTCCAGAATTTGGCGAAAAGTGGGAAATGGAGTGTCTTAACACTAGGTTTCCTCTGCCTACCCTGTAGTGTGCGCGATACAACGTGAAGCTGATTTATTTATTTGAAATATACGACTTTCAATATTAAATTCGTATAGCTAAACTAATATTTTTAACTAAACCTGAGCCTAAGCAAGATTAACAACTAAAGACACTGGGGAAGTAATTACAGGCATTATTGGCAATCGATGGGGATCTCTGTAGATTTAGTACTGTAACTTACGAGGGATTTTGAAAACCAACCAGTTTAAGGGACCCTCGGCAGTGGATTGTTAGCACATTTATATAGTCCATACAAAAATGGTCAGATATGGAATAAGTTAGAACATTAACTAAATAATAGGTAACTCCTGCGATCTCTTGGGGGTTAATCTCCTTAAAGAAAATTCGGGGTCGGGTCTATTAAAATTGCACTGAGATGTTTCTTAGGTTAAATAATTTATTTTCAAAATACTTTGGGAGTGGAGTAGCAGTAAAAGTTTTGTTGCTAATGTTTCAGATTAAAGTAGATGTGGCACGGACGGGCAAATAGACGGAGATAGCGAACTCTAAAAAACAATCTTGTATATCTCTGCTAAAGCGTGTACATGTGTATGTATATATATATATATATATATATATATACTGCGATAAATATTTATAACATTTTAAAATTATAAAAATAAAATATTTAAAATAACTTTAACGTACTATAACATAGAAGCACAATAAAACAACAAGAATAATTTTAACAAAAAGATCAGGTGGTAAGCAACAACATGTCAAGTGTCAAAGGAATATCCCATATTTAGGATCAGTTCAAAAAAGGCGTTATCGGCGGCTTTTTCGAATCATTGAACCTGACTCGATGGATCGTGATGTGAAAAACAGCCCCTTCCTGACTGTTTGCTTTATTAGTTCAATAAAGCTTTAAAGTAGAAATGTGACGTGAAAATGTGTCAAGATTTTGTAATATGCTAGTTGCCGCCCGCAACTTTTTTTGTATTTAGTTAAAGATGCTTTGATGATGCTTCCATTTACTATTCGTTTTACGTAAATATTTTATGATATAGGTTTTATAATTAAAAACACTAAACTGGTATCTAGGGCTACTATACCTGTCCTAAAAAAGATCTTCTTTTATTATGTCAACGGAAAGTGCTCATCATGTCGACTAACTTATGCTCATAAATTATATAAGCATAAGTTATATTACACAGATAGCATTATGCTGTATCCCGCATATAGCGAGTAGGCAAAAGGAACCTGGGAACCTAGTGAAAAGACACTCCGTTACATTAAGATACTTTACCGTTTAACACTTTCCGCTGAATTCTGGAGGCATTGCGTGTTGAGTGGTAGAACTCAACGCCGCACTGGTACAAGAACTGATATTTGAAAATTAAATATTTCATTTCCTGGAGTAAGAATGGGAACCACAAATGTCACAGCAGTATAGATGAACACTTGGCACGACGCATGACAGCACGACGACGGCCTCATACCTTAACTGCTCTATTATGAAGTCATCAGAAATTCTTTATAACTTTTCAGAAGGCATTATTTTATATATTTTGTTATATTCATTTCTTATAAGATTTTATTGGGGCTGCTTTGCTTTTTATGGAAAATTTAATTTTAATTTAAATATACTACATATATCAACTGAATAAAAAAAGTTCTCATTACTCCAGATCTTGCAATACACTACACTTAAGCATATTCATTAAAGTGAGCAAATTCTTATTTTCTCTCAGAAAAGAACGAGCCAAGTTTCAAATGCTGTTACTATAAAACGGTTTTATCTTTTTATTCAATGAATATCTGTATCCGCTGCGACCGTATCCCATTAATTCAATGTTCGAATGTCCCAATCGTAGTTTTCCTTGCTCTCGTTCAACAAGAGGCTTTTTTCTTATCTAAAGTGCTTCTGGAAAAATGCCAGATACTGTGAACTTATTATTTTGACATTGCTAACTTTTGTTTATTAACATATAAAAATTTATTTTTTTGTATATTTTAATGCAGTAAATCTATTTCTCTCAAGGGACGCAGGATCAAATTTTATATTTTCAAAAGAGCATTACTACATACTATAGACAGTTAAGACTCTAACCTACTGTAGATATTTGAAATTATTATGATTGGATCATAAATTATAATAGGTACCTATTTTTTTATATCTTTAGATAAACAGTGTTTTTTTTTCACAAAACGTCATAGATATTTGTTCATAGGTGATTCCTTTGTAATCTAAAGATGCGAAAATGTGTATTAATTGTATATATTCGATATATACTACTTACTTGAGGCGCAGGGGCACAAGAGTGTGACTGTAACGCGGTGGTTGTTGGCTTAATTCTCGCTCGAGGAAATAAAATATTTATTTAAATTTATATTTAATTTTTTTCCGCTCTGGTGTCGAGTTCCGCCACTCAACACTCAATGCCTCCAGAATCTGGCGGAAAATGGGGAACGGAGTGTCTTAACACTAGGTTCTCTCTGCCTACCATGCTGTTTACGGGATACAGCGTGAAGCTGATTTTTTTTACTTATGTTCCTTTGAATCAAGAAGCATAATAAGGTTCACAATTTATCACAATTCCGTAATACCGTACAGCTCAGTATTTCAACTCCCGATAAATCAAATAGTTGTAATGAAACGTCGGGACTCACCGTTCCGGAACACGTTTTCGTACATAATATATATGCATGTTCGAAGAGAATACTGTTTAGTCATGTTTATTACTTGAGAAAGGAAAATCGTTTAAGGTGTCATTTTTTATACAATAGTGTATATATTCTGAAACTTTATATAATATATTTTTTGGAAATTTTATTATATGAGATTAAGGTTCATATTAAGGCTATTTTTATTGTGAATTTATTAAAAACTAATCTTAGCATAGAAAACAAAAGAGTATTCTTTATTATACAAAAAATTTAGAAATAACATAAAATAATAAAAATATAATATATTTATAAGATGTATGCAAAGGCGGTATTATTGCTTCAAGCAATCTCTTACAGACCTTCGGTAAATAAAGAACACATTTTAATAAAAAGAAACACACAGATTCACACAAATTCATTAATACAGTGTACGTATAATACGTGTGTCGTGGCACAGTGGCACAAAGTGTGACTGTCTAACCGACTGATTGTGGGTTCGATCACCGATATATTTACTTAAATTTATATTTCCATTTCTTCGCTTTGGTGTCGAGACAAAGCGCGGCGTTGAGTTGCTGCCACTCAACACGCAATGCCTCCAGAATTGGACAAAAAATGGGGAACGGAGTGTCTTAACACTAGGTTCCCTCTGCCTACCCTGCTGTGTGCGGGATATAGCGTGAAACTGATTTATTTAGATTTTATTTATTTACATATAATACGGTCTTAAACAAAATATAAATTACAGTCCTTCTAAACTAAACAACATTAAAATGATGTTGACTGTTATCTCCTAACAAAAGGTTTCATCTCTATTTTTAAAATTCAGGAAACAACATAAATAAAAATCTAAAGTAATTCAACCAAAATATATACCTGTAACAATTTGTTACGACATATACAAATTACACTACGTATGTAGGTATGTACGTAACTAGCAGAATATATTGCTAATGGAAAATATATGTGAAACAATTTGTTTCACTAAGTACACCTCTCACGAAGTATAAAACCTTGTAACTAAAACTATATTTAAAAAAAAAATTAAGCTGAAATTTATCTCAAGTATCCAGGTTTACAGTTTCTTGGAGAAAATAATCTAGAGTCTAAGTCAATGCAATCAAAAGATACGCGCATTTATTACATCCTTTACATCATTTTCTGCACTTTGCATCTGCCGACCATAAGGTTCCCGTGAACCTACAGTTATGAAAATTGGCATGAAGTGAGTGAGACCTTACAATATAAATATATACGTATTTCATACATAAAAATCAATTCAAAATGATATTTGTCATTTCATACAAAATTAGTGCATGCGTTCGAAAACTCAAATTTGTTAAGTATTCAGTATTCCCCGTAGTCTATAATTACGAAATTTTCAAATATAAAATTTGTTAAATTTTATATTTGAAAATTTCGGATATTATATATTCTGAATATATATTCTGGAATAAATAGTCTTAATTTCAACTTTGTCCCCAATTTCAGATATATTACCCATATTATTACCCATTGAATAGTGGAACTCAACGCTGTTAAATCTTACTTTTTTTACTAGTAACAAAATAAACAGCGATAAATTCTTATTGCTACTTTGCAAAATGAAATTTTAATGTCATACCGTTCATAAACTAGCTATCATATAAAAATATAACCCTTATTACATCTCAACAGCGTAGATTCTTAGTGCTTACAGACTTAGATTCTTAGCAGGCTAGGCGAGGCACGGATCAAATGATTTACTTATATCACGTTACTCACACTTGAGCACATATTAAATTTCATACCCACTTAGTAATATGAAATCGTATTTTCTAGAAAAATGCTGATATTTTATAACTCAAAGATATTTATAAAGATAAAATGAGATAGTGTTAGAAGTGTATATGTAAAATTATAAATATCAAATCCAGAGTAGTAGTAAAGTCAGAGGTTGAGTGATGTATAATTTGTCTCTTTCTAACGTTAACAATGAGATAGAGAGCACCTAAATACATTTTGTTGTGTGTTGAGTTCTGCCACTCAATACGCAATGCCTCCAGAATTTGACAGAAAGTGGAGAACGGAGTGTCTTAACACTAGGTTCCCTCTGTCTCTCCTGCTGTGTGCGGGATATAGTATGAAACTGATTATATCCACATTTTTTGTTTTTGCTCCGCACTGTATCCTACACATATCAGGATAGGCAGAGGGGACCTGGGAGTCTAGTGTTGGGACGCTATGTTCCAATTAACACACTCTTGTTTGCAACTCTCCACATTCAACGCCACGCGATACAAATCGTTATCAGAGCGAGGAAATGAAATCAATCAAATTTTATTTCCACTAGTGCCTCAATAAATAATTACTTTGCATCATATATTTAATATAATAGCAAACCATAAAACTAAATAAAAAAGAACGTAATATTCATGTCAACATATTATAAAAGGTTTGAAATAAAACCTCCCCCAATATATCAACAGTGTTCCGGCCCTGACCGCACATTTGTATCGGTTAAGTATGTAAATGATATGAACGCTTTCTGTGACATGTTATTGTGGATGTAGCAAATGAATTGTTTAGTAACATTTTTGTTTAACAATTCATTTTTTTTATTTAACTTTTCGTTGTATCCCGCATTAAGTAAAGTTGGCAGATGAAACCTAGTGTTAAAACACTTTACGCCCGTGTTGAAAGGCGTAACTCAACACCGTGCTTTGACTCGATACCAGAGTGAAGAAAAAAAATCTTTCTTCCGAATGGCGCAATCGTTGGAAAGTTGGAAACCTGAAAATCAGAACCTCAACCGTTCCGCTTACAGTCACACACTTGTACCTCAAGCGACACATCTCATAAATAATCTCGCAAAAGATTAATGTGTTACATATAACTATTTATACTATTAATATATATAAATATATAAATCCGATCAGTTTGTTTGGATGAACGCGCTAATCTCAGAAACTACTGAGACGAATTTTCTAAATTTTATTTTGTGTCGTATTATATGATATATTGTCCGTTTATCGATGAAGGCTGTAGAGTATAATATAAAGCGCAATATAATCAAAGAGAGTTAGTTAGTTAATTAAAAAAAAACACGGAATGCGTAAAACAGATGGTCTGAAGTACTAAAAATAAAATAACTGGGTCTCATTCCTTCGAATAAATGATTTAGGAACAATTTTAAGATCATAAGATGGTTTTAAGCTTTCACCATAATTGTCCTTATCGTGTAAGTGTATATTCTGCCTCGTAGCAGGCCTACATATCGTAGACACTATCCACTGTTCACGGCTACGTACGACGACCGCGCTTCTAGACTCAAGTGGACTCTGGTGGAACCTAAGAAAGCTTTTTTATAAAAAAAGAAAGAATTCAAATCTAATTGCTATATATAATTATTTTGTTTTTAGTACAAAAGCTGTAACAAAATATCTAAAACTCAACTTCACCTTTAAAAACATAGAAGCTACATCAACATACTTTGTAAATTGCAACGTAGTAAAAAGCAGACACTACCAAAAATACTACAACACCTGAATAGTTAATCTAAATAATTCCATCACACAGTACGTATCGATCACTGATGCAGTCGCGACGACTCTTTAGATATACGTGTTCCAAATCTAGACTGCCTATTTATACATATTGTCGTTCATCTATGATATAAACACTTTACTCTGAACCCTCATATCTACTAATTGGGAACTGCTCAGTCAGAAATGAAAGCTCAATGTAAATTGGCTGAAAAATTCAAAATGAGGCTTCCACTAATTTGATTGGGAAATTCTGAAACGAACTCGGCCGGACGGATTCGATATGAATAGCTTTTGCTACCTAATCGAATACTTACTTTTAACGACTCTTGAATGTTGGTATAGGTATAGGCAGTATTTAGTTTGGAAACTATTTTATAGATAAGAAAAATTATTTAATTTAGTAGATGAATAAAAATTATCAATATTTTTTTTAAGCGATAGTATTAAATTATCGTTATATTTCTGCAATATAATATAATTTTTAAACTGCAGCTATACTCGTACTAACATGAAAAACAAACCAATTATAATTATTAAATAAAATTAGAAAAATAATAAAAAAAAACAATATAAATAAAATAAAACAAATTTTATTTGATTGCCCAATTGAGGCCCAAAGAACATCCGACTGCAATCAAATGAAACGACAGCCGACAATCATTTCAAGCTGTGGCGTTTAACGCGCCAGCCTAATAATAGGATAGACGGGACGGAACCAGCCAGTGCAGAGTGCAAATACAGTGCGGAATACCAATAGGGTTTTGGATATTTGGTATAAGGTTTACTTTGTCGTGTATAAATTATATGTAATTTGTTATTATTATTAAGCTTTACGCTGTCACGCCTTATAAAGCAAGGGATGCAGAGGGAATTTAGTGTTAAGACACTCCGTTTCCCACTTTTCGCCGAATTTTTCAAGGCATTGCGTATTGAGTGGCGAAACTAATCGCCGGGCTTTTGCCCTGGTGCCAGAGCAGAGAAATGAAAACATTAATAAATAATAATACATTCTTCCGGATGAAATGAAATGAAATGAAATGAAATGAATGAAATGAAATGAAAATTTATTGTCACAAAATATATAAGTACAAAAACCAGATACAAAAACTTAAGTCTTAAGTTGTCGTAGCAATCAGTAATGTAATTTTACTCTGGTTTTATTGAAACTCTGGTACTCATTGTAAGATTTAACTTGTGTTATGGGTACCAGTGCTCTTACAATTTTAGATGACATAGAAATCGGTAGATCTAACAAACATTCTTGTCTGGTTGGTTAATTATCCTATGAAAAATACAATACAAAAATTGTTAAATTAAAATTAGAATTGGATGGGGATCGAACCTACAACCGTCGCATTATAGGCACACCCTTGTGACCTAGCGCAACGACGATCTCATATGTAAATAAAATAAATAAATCAGCTTCACGGTGTATCCCGCACACAGCAGGGTAGGCAGGGGGAACCTAGTGTTAAGACACTCCGTTCCCCACTTTCTGCCGAATTCTGGAGGCATTGCGTATTGAGTGGCAGAACTCAACGCCGTGCTTAACCTCGATACCAGAAAAATATACACTCGACACAAGAGAAATATAAATATAAATTTAAGTAAATATTTCATCTCTTCGAGAGGGGATCGAACCCACAACCAGTCGGTTTTACAGTCACACCTCGTGCCGCTGCGCCACGACTGACCTCTATGTCTCTCTCGTATGTAATTTAATATTATACAATTTTTTTTATAACTTCATTATAATTTTCAAAACTGTTATACGAGAAATATAAGAACCAAGTACAGCACATTAAGCACAAAGTAAATTTTATGTGCGTAATATAAATTTATAACCATCTTTTAAACAAAAAACTAGGACACGTAATCTTATATAACATATCAATATATACCTATAGTGTAAAAAAAAAGAATTTTGTAAGGAGCCCCAATATCATTCAAGCCTCACGGGAGGTGACCCGCTTACCGCCATATCTCTAAGTAATACGCCTTTAAAGTTATTGTGCTGGAGCCGTAACCGTAACAGATAACTTACGATCGCTATCTCTTGTCGAATATCTTTTACAATATTTTAAGAAAATATAAATATGTATTTTGACATATTAAAAATTGACATAAACAAATTATTTACATGTAAATACAATTTAAATTTACATTTATTAATAAACATTTTCCTAGTTTCAAGAAAGTAGTGTCAAAACACTCTGTTCTACGTTTTTCACTCAAATGTGAGCAATTGCGTGTTGAATTACAAAATTCAGCAACGTGTTTTACCAAAGCAGAGAAATTAAAATAATATATTTTCCAATAACAAAAAAAATAAATCAACTTCACGCTGTATCCCGCACACAGCAGGGTAGGCGAGGGAACCTAGTTTTAAGACACTCTGTTTCCCACTTTCTGCCGAATTCTGGAGGCATTGCGTATTGAGTGGCAGAACTCAACGCCTTGCCTCGACAGAGGGAAGAAATGGAAATATATAATTTAAGTAAATATTTCATCTCCTCGAGTGGGGATCGAACCCACAACCAGTTGGTATTACAGTCACACTTTGTGCCGCTGCGCCACGACTGGCCTCAATTTTCCAATAACTTTTATACATTATACATTTTATCAAATTTGATATGATGACTCCACTGTTAACTAATACTAAACAGAAGAACGTCAATCTGTTCGCCCAACAATCAATGACACTCGAGTTTTTCACCACAATCTCTTGTGATAACAAAAACCCAATTCCGTGAACGACTTTGTACAGCTTTATCTGCTTTTAAACGCTTGCTAGTAAGACACCCTATTACACGGAAAATCCCTTGATAGTTGAGACTAGTTGCAATGTCAACTTGTAAATAAACCAATGTATTAATACTATTATATATTTAAACGCCGAACGATTTTCGACTTTACATCATTGAAATACGGTGTACTTAAAAAAACCGGTTGTCACGTTAATTTTGTCAGACAAAGTGTCCTCTAATACAGACACGTGGCGCAGACGCAGCCCTATTTATTCTTTGTCCCATCCCTTTGATGTGAGCGTCCCCGTTTGTCTAAACATAGCGTTTTAATTACAAGCTCATTAATTTTGGATTATTTACAGAAGTTATACTTTAAATGACCCGGTGATTAGTTTGAAATTGTATTATTCATAAATTTTGTCAACATTCAAAGTATCTTTGGTAACTAATTGGAGTAATAAGCTGGAGGACATGACAGATAATGGTTATTAAGGTATATTTTTGTTTTGTTTTTAGATAATAACATTTGTGTCTTATGTTTAAGCAAAAATAGAAATGCTTTTAAAACTGACACTAGTGTAAAACTTTATAGTGTCTCAATAAAAACGGAATGTATGTTATTAAACACATCTATAGAAGTCTGTAGAATATTCAAAGTTACAGTTGATATGAAGAATGTTAAAGATTTATTTTAGCGTGTTGTGTAGTTCTATGTTAATAGGTTTTTTTTTTCAGCTTCACGCTTTGTCTGTCATACCACCATACTTTCAACCAAATTCTTGAGGCATTCGGTGTTGAGTGATGGAATTCAACGCCGCGTTTTAAAATATAACATTTTTTATTTCCTCGAATGGGAAAATAACCCACAACCTGTCGCGTTTACACGCTAGCGCCTGCGTTGATAATAATTAAATACTTACACCTCTCAATAATTATTATTTCAACTTTTTTGATGTTTTAAAAAATTATAATGTTACAAAAAAAATATTTAGAATTAATTTCGTTAGAATTAAGTTCGATCTTATTCGCCCTATAAAATGGGGAGAATCGGATATTTCTGTATTGTGGGTTTTGTGTTAATTATTTGGAGAATTTATGACTAATTTAAGTTTTGTTACGTAGCTATATTATTAATGATCATATAGTGTGGTTTAGTATGATTTTCATATCCTCAAAGAAAAAATTATCCGATTCGCTTCGGTCTACCTTACTTATATAAGCATTCCATGTTTAGAATAGATTTCACTTTTGTGAGTCAATATCGGCTAACCGTAGGTTTCATTGCTTGTACCAGTCTTGTGCAAATGCTTTGTATACCGAACTATTCGTTCAAGTTCCTGATTTCCTAGACTTCCCCTCAAAGAATTTAAAATTAATTTAGAAAATTTACTTTTATATGACATATTGCTTGTTTCTTAAGGCTGAAATTAATATAGTAATACAAATTGTTATAAATAATAATTATATACGACAATATAAAAAATAAAAGTATATATAATTATTATGGGTATTAATTAATTACACTTTGGTCTATAAATGACAGGTTACAAATATACATTTTTTTTCTTTCCATCTGCTTCAAAGAATACGTAAAATAAACAAAAAAGTAAACTCTTGCCGAATTATTATCCTTGTTCGCCCCATATGGTTCAAATGGGGAAAAAGTGGCAAAAAAACAATAACCATGCATTCACACATATAATATCAAATGATCCACCCTGACAAATGTCATATCTAGGCCATTATTAAAAAAATATCCAAAAACCACACATTTTACCTTATTCCCTGAAAATATAAAAATAAAAACGTCACCCCAGTATCGCATTACATAAAACAACAGAAACAAAGTCAGCGAAGCGGTACAAATAGCGGTAATTATTTCAATTCCGTTTCCCAAAGTCTAAACAGTGCTATTTCTTTAACATCTGCGTCCATTCTGTATGCAGGAGGCTGGCGCGCAATTACCGAGATTATTGCTACGGAGATACGTAGTCGCGTCGGAAGCCTATTAAATAAACGTTAGGACTTCCTCCGTACCTCGCTAAGCCAAGTGCGTCGTCGAACTTTTTGTATGTTAGAATATATTATTACTTTGTGTATGAAGCGCTTTTTATTTAGGGATACTTACTTAGATCGTTTTTTTTTAATTTTGAATTTATTTTTGTATTTTCTTTTTGGAGATATTAGCTTCACATTTTATTTGCTATATAGCAGGGCACAGGGAGAGAACCTAGGGTCAAGGCACCTCGACCTCTGATGGTTCTCCACGTTCGGAAATTTGTATGTGAAGTGGCGGAACTCAACGTCGTACTTTATCTACCAAAGAGGGAAAATAAAATTATTCAAATATAGACATTCCTCTGAGTGGTAATCCTCTAATGGTATCCAACTCATAACCGCCTCATTTACAGTCAGACTCTATGCCACTACGCCGCATCGGACTTCTGTAAGATTTTTGAGTTCAGATTGTAGGAGAAGAATTACCTTTATCAAATTTTGAAAAAAATATATACTCGTATTAAAAAAATTTAAGACCCAGTTTTCAACGTAACACGGTACGTAAAAACTAGTGACCAGAACGTAATAAATTGTTATAAAATGGCTAAATATTCAAGCGTTTTCTAACATTTGAAAATATTCGAAATCCAGACTAACTGTTATCTCTACAAGGCAGGTGACAAAGTAAGAAAATAAAGTTCTTGGACAACAGGCACATTATTCATGTTTATCGTCCAACCTGGACCGCAATTAAAGGATTTTACCGTCGTTCTTTTTAAATATTGCCATTTTAAAACGTTTCTCTGTTTTTAAAAGCTGCTAAATATGATGATAAATGTTTTAAGGTGTGCTTGTGTTTATTAAGCTTTATTTGTTCAAAAATTATGTCATATGTACTGTATTAAGGAGAATAACATTTGCGAAGTCAGGATAGGATTATTTCGACATTCTATTTTATTTATATCTTCAGAATTTTTCAGAAATTATCAAGATATATGCAGAGATTAGTAGACACTCTGTAATCAACTTGCAGCAAGTGGAAATCCAATCCACAAGCAAATCGCTTATGCTTCGATACTTTTTTACAGCACACAGATGACATCTAAAATTAAAGTATATTAATAACATAACTCGATTCGAATTAGTATATACTAATTCGAATCGAGTTATGTTATTAATATACTTTAATTTTTAATCGACTTTTTATTTTTAATCGTCAATTATATAATTGACGATTAAAAATAAAAACATATTATTTTCAACATCTTTAGTAAATTATTCAAATGTATGCCTAAAGTCCTTCAAGCAGAATCCCATCCATAGTGCTATACTAAATATAGCACATCGACAACATAGAATATTAAAGTGCCTACACCGGACTCACTAATGCTGACTGATCCCTTTGGCAACAGAAGTACAGCAAGAATACAGTTCTATTATCTTAAATCTTATTCCATTACCCTTAAAGGCTATAATTGTACGATATTTACGTTTTCCGCAACAAAGATAAATCCGGGGATACCACGGACTACCATTCCGTCTAACGGGATTATGCGACTTCGTTTTTGCTTCAATCATTAATTAGACAGTGAATTAAAGAGTAAATTCTTAATTAATAATTTATTTTTAATGCTTATACGCTCTGTGTTCTTTAATTGTATGTATACAACTTTTTTAATTATGTATACACAGAAAATATCTTAACAGAAACGACAATAAGAAAAGGATTTTTCGATTCCATACTTCTAATCTATTTTTGGCAGTTTGAGATACATAGAGAGAATATAGGGAACCTAGTATGTCGCTATCGTAACAAAACTGCACTATGCAACGTTGAGTTCCGCCACTCAACACTCAATATTTTTTAAAAATTAAGCGGAAAATGGGAAGTGGAGTGTCTTAACCCTAAGCCCTTGTACCTATCTCATCGTTTCTTATATATCTACGTGGCTGAGTATGGAAATTCATAGTATCTTCATTTATTAACTGAGGCCATTGTGACGCGGTGGGACAACGTGTGACTCTAAATGTGATTGTTGTGGATTCCTACTCTGGGCAATGCAAGCAATTTTAATTTTCTCTAACCTGGTAAAACATATATTCCGCTACTGAATATTGCGACCTAAATTCGGAGAGAAGAACTACGAGAATTGGTTGTTTTCACACTGGATGTCTCTGACCTCACTAGTTTATCTTGCTTGATAAGAAGAAAAAGCAAAAAGCTGGTAATGAACCATACATTTTCTTAATATCATGATTTAATTAAAAATACCAAATTGTCTTTATCAAGATGGAGAGATAGTTTTTACCTTAAGGGTTGTAATGTAATTACGACAATCGATGATTCCACCCTCAAGGTGTGTTCGGAGGGTGCGACGTTTTGATGGAATATTTATTAATGCAGCGTAAAGGAATAAATAAAAACATAGGTATATACATTTTAATATAAGCATAGAATATCATTGGCGTGTATATACAATTTTTTTTTTATTTATCCATATTTTTATCAGTTATTTTATGTTAACGAAATAGGTATACATTTGTATATTTTGTTCTTTTAATAAAGGAACAATGAGGAAAAATTATTAAAATTATAATAATAATAATTTAGTTTAATTTTCTCAAAAATATTATACAAATTTTATCTAAAGGTTGAGCTAATCGAAACAGATTTGATTAAAAATGCCACTTTTATTTCAGAGAAGCAGCTCCATTAATATGACACTTGAAAAGAATAACGTCATTTATCACAAGCAGACTAAAGGGATTTTCGGGATCGCTTTATTCGAGAAGAGAAAACCGCATCCTTCACGCCTCTTTTCAGGATCATAATATCATGGATATTTATATAATTTTACTTACAAATATAACAATGCAAAAAAAAAACAACTTCACACACTGCCAATTTGCTGAAAAATTGTTGAGTGTTGAAACTCAACGCCGTGTTTTGTTCCAACGAGGCATTCGACCAAATCAATAGAACGGAAATAGAACCCACAACCTACAGTACGGTTTACAGTAACATGCTTATGTCCCTAGGCCACGACTGCCTCTATTTTTCTTTACTGATTTTATTTGAAGCTTGTGAATAGGTAGCAAGCATTTTTAAGTGACTTCTGTAAAAGGATGTTCTCAATTCAACTGTATTTTTTTCGTTTTGATAAATTAATAAAACATTTTAAGCAAAATATATGTGAATGGCGATTTAAATACAAAAATAAAATCAAATAAATAAATCAGCTTCACGCTGTATCCCGCACACAGCAGGGTAGGCAGACGGAACCTAGTGTTAATACACTCCGTTCCCCACTTTCTGCCGGATTCTGGAGGCATTTCGTGTTGAGTGGCAGAACTCAACGCCGCGCTTTGCCTCGACACCAGAGCGTAGAAATGGAAATATAAATTTAAGTTTTTTTTTTTATGGAAGAGGACAAGGCAAACGAGCGTTCGGGTCACCTGATGGTAAGTGATTACCGCCGCCCACGGCCCCGTGCAACACCAGAGGAGCTACAGGTGCGTTGCCGGCCTTTAAGGTGGAGATAGACGCGCTAAAGTAAATATATCATCTCTTCGAGTGGGGATCGAACCCACAACCAGTCGGTTTTACAGTCACACTTTGTGCCTCATTTGAATACAATATAAATAATATTGTCGTTATGACATCCTACCGTAATTACGAAATACTGTCACATAATCCGCAAATACATGCTTAATCGGGCGTATTTTATTATTTCTAAATACACAAATACCTAACCGTAGCGTGTCCCAGTCCGACCCTACTCCTCTGCGTGTTCAAATAAAAGGGTTAAATGTTAAGTCTACGTTATTGGTACTTTACTGGGGCTCGAGATCCTGAAAGGACACGGTGGATTTAGGACAATTCTTTTAAACTGGAAAGCGATACGATTTCCTTTGTGAAAACAGACAATAAACAAACAATGAAGTCGCGATTGTTGAATATAACTATATACGAAATAGTACTACAATGTCGTATAATTGTCATTACATAGCTTTACACAGTATCCCGCACATAGCAGGGCAGGCAGAGGGCACTTAGTGTTAAGACTCTCCGTTTCTACTTTCTGCCAAATTCTAAAAACATAGCATGTTGCGTTTTGGTATAAATATGATACTTTTTATTATATAGTAAGCATCAGCGTCACCGTCTGACTGTAAAGTGTATATTCCATTCGGAGAAATGAAATATTTCTATTTCATAATACGATGGAAGACCAAGCGTGGTGTAGAATTCCGCAACTCAACACATGATGACTCGAGTTCTATCAAAAAATGGAGAACGCAAGTTATCTCTCTCTTTCTCTTTCTCTCTCTCTCTGTCTTAAATAAAAGTAAAAAATGTCTTAAATAAAAGTAATAAAAAAGTGAAACTTAAATAAAAGTTATAAGAAATAAAAGATTGAATTATTTTCTTCTTTTCCAATTTCATTTTCAAACATATCATGGAGATGAGTAAACGTACGTACGTAAGTACTATATTCTACTAAAGTCATTATACGTGCTAGGGTAAAAAGGAACTGTGAACATTACTTTACGTCTCGTTTAAATATTGCCCACAATGAATGTACACGCCGCAGGATTAATTTGAACAGTAAAATCACAATAGGCAACGAGTTTGAAACTCTGAGCGCTCGGACCGACGTAGTTTATAGCTAAAATTTCATATGAAACGTTACTAACTTAGTGTACAATACTAATAATATGCGTCATTTTGTAGTAATAAAATTATATAATTAAGTTTATAAAAGCAAGGTAGGCAGAGGGAACTTAGTGTTAAGACAATTGAGGACAGTCGTGTGCACAAAGTGTGACTGTAAAATAGACTGGTTGTGGGTTCGATCCCCACTCGAGGAAATGAAATATTTATTTACATTTATATTTTCATTTCTTCGCTCTGGTGTCGAGTTAAAGCGCGGCGTTGATTTACGTCACTCAACACGCAATGCCACCAGAACGCAGCGGAAAGTGAGGAACGGAAGTATCTTAATAATAAGTACTCTCTCTCTGCCTGCCCTACTGTGTGCGGGATACAGCGTGAAGCTGATTTTATTTAATTTTAATTTAATTCAATAAATCTATAGAAATACCTAACTTCATAAATGTAATGAATACTATCAACTAAATTAAATTAAAATATAACCAATTGCCGTACAAGCACTCTATACAACTTAATCAATTCACAGTTAGTCCAGAAGTGCTCAAAGTGAATACCCGTAATATCCTTAATCTAAAGACACTACTAGTTTACGACCTATTAATTAACTAAATACAGACCAATAGAGCCTTTAGTTACACTACGGTGAAGTTTCTGTGAATAGAAAAGTTTGTACGGACTTGCTGGAAGTTTTACCTTTAAAAATGAATTAGATGAATAACATTTTATATTTAAAGTATATAAATGTACAAAGCGAAAGCTACAGGGTAAAATTTCAAGAGTTTTAGATAAATTTTTACGTTAAAACTTTTTGGATCGCTATTTTTTTTTTATATAATAGCTTTATTTCCTGGAGTTGTTCAAATATCAAATTATTTTTACTTTTTCATGAAAATATCTTAATGCAAAAGTAATGGATATTCTATATCAAATGATGTATGGTATTAAGTTTTCGTTGTAATACAGTTGAATAATGTTTTGGTGCATAACATGATTTAAGATTGAAATTCTATTCTAAATATTAAAAAAAATTTAAATGTCTGTTTGATGATTTGTGAAGTTAATGATTTTTAATTGATGAAATGTGATTTCAACATTTGTAAATATGTTTTTTCAAATGCTTATATACTTTTTGTTTTTATTAAATGTAAAAAAATGATTTTTGAAAATTTGTCTGTATATCTGATTTTTTGTTTTTCCATGCTAATCTCTGCAGCTGATGGATCTATTTTTATGGGACGTTCATTTTATGATATAGGAAGTAAAACTGGAATATAGTATTGGTTATTGTAAAGCAATTCCGGCGAGATCGGGACATTGGCAAGAAAAACAGCGTTTACCGCACACGAAAACTTACCTAAATATAAAATAATCAAATATTATTTGTTTTTGGGAAAAGCAAATTAATTTGCAAAAGATGTAAATTATAATTTATTCAGTACATACATATAGATTACCGACCATACTAAAATCATATTTTTTTCTTAAATACACTTAAATAATATTAAGTGAATGAATAATAGCGAGACGCTAGTATCAAATATTTAATAAATTTATAGGGAAGTTTTACAAACACAATTTTGCGATTGTCATATTTTTAATTGATAGAACAGATAAGATAAATGATTAACTATGGCAGCTGGGCCATTAAATAATATAAAAAAAAAATAGTCAAACTGAGGCCAGTCGTGGCGCAAAGTGTGACTGTTAATGAGGAAATGAAATATATGTTTGTTATTTATGTTTCCATTTTCTTCGCTATAGTGTCGAAGCAAAGCGCGGTGTTGAGTTCTACCATTCAACATACAATACTTCTAGAATTCGGCGGAAAGTGCAGAACGAAGTGTCTTAACACTAGGTTCCCCCTGCCTACCCTGCTGTATGCGGGAATATAAAACTTTTTAAAGTAAGACATATGTTATCTATCTTGTACATATTTTTTTCTGTTATAATTGAAAATTTAATTTTAATTCTTCTTTATAAAAAAGTTACATCGTAATCTTTAGAAGTGAATCGCTAAAGGTTTTAAAACTAAAGGCATTGCAACCTTACAGCTATTAGTTAACTAAATATAGACCAATAGATGCAGTCAGACAGTTTCCTATCAGCAAAGTTTATTTTGTAAGTTACTTGAAGTTTCAGCGTTAAAAGTTTGTAAAGCTAAGGAATAGGAATATATCACGTTTAAAAATGTTTAACGTATAAAACTAGCACTACTATGTGATAAATCGGAAATATTATATAGAGATATAAATTATAAATATTTCAAGGACAAAAATCAGTTTCAATTCGTTTGTATTCGTTGTATGTAATTAATTCTTCAAAGGTTTAGTACCTAAAAAAACACTTTATTGTACTACTAACAATAGTTAAAATATATAATTGTTATATTTTTTTTTCAGTTTTTGCTCCGCATATGACATTATAGATGGAGAGAAGCTAAAGCACGTAAAGCAGTCACGTTAAACTATCTTGAAATCATGAAGCTGAATGTGACGCTTACGTTGGTTAAGCCTAGTACTAGTTAATCAGCTTCAGCTTCACGCTGTATCCCGCACACAACAGGGTAGGCAGAGGGAACCTAGTGTTAAGACATTCCGTTCTCCACTTTCTGCCGAAGTCTGTAGGCATTGCGTATTGAGTGGCACAGCTCAACGCCGCGGTTTGCCTCGACACCAGAGCGAAAAAATGAAAATATAAATTTAAGTAAATATTTCATCTCCTCGAGTGTGGATCGAACCCACAACCAGTCGGTTTTACAGTTATACTTTGTGCCGCTGCGCCACGACTGGCCTCAAGTTAATAAGTCAGGTTTTGTAATTATAGTACACAAGTCTTGAATTTACTAAAATGATCAGTCTATGTAATATATATATCCGAGAAGGGTAAAGTCCGATAACAAACGAGCACGACTTCCATCACTAGGTGGCTATATTTGTACCCGTCACGTCCCCACTCGGGACAGTAAGGAATAGAAGGCACTTGATTTATTCGCTATTGCAGGAATACCTGCAATAGTTGACACATAAGCGAAATTTGTTGGTGGAAATGAATTTCCTTTTGCAATTCTCACAAACATGAAAACACGCCATCTGCAGAAACCATACTTCGACACGTTACGTCTTCGAGGAGTAACTAAAATGGTGACATATTTCATTAACTGTCGTCTCAATATAGGTGCTGTAATGTAAGATTTATATAAATATATAATAATACATCGAAAGAAATGTCATAACTTTATAACTATAAAAGTATAATTATTTCTTTTTTGTCAAACAATTTAATCAAGCCAGATGTGAATTTATGTAATTATTTTCCAGCTTGCTAGAGCTTTACCAGAGTAGGCAGAGGGAGCTTAGGCTTACAATAAACTTGGCTCCCCACTTTCCGCCTATTTCTAGAGGCATTGCGTGTTAGAGAACAGAAAGTAAAGCGTTTTGCCTCGACACCAGAACGAAGAAGTGAAAATATTAAATATTTCACGTTCTCGAGTGGGAATCAAACCCACAATCCGTCGCGCTTACAGTTATACGCTGCACCACAATGGCCTCTATGTAAATGTATATACATAAACTTGGTAGAGCAATAAAATTGACTTAATAGTATAGTAAAATTTAAATCATTATATTATATACAGTTGATAGTCTCATTTTCATATATCAAGTAAACGTATTAAGGGGATAATATCCTCGTAGCCGAACCACAAAATATCGGGTGGAGCGCAGTAAATCCCTCGCTCTTGACGCTACGCTGTAGCTACGACCGCTACGCCGCACCGTTACTTATGTGTATAGATCTTACGATAGTGATTATATGCATGTTTATTTTGAAAAAAAAACATGAAATAATTATTTTTTTTAATATATTTATTCTTTTTTCTCATTATTCATTTATTTACTTCAAGCAAAGTGCGACGTTGAGTTCCGCCAATGAAATGTCATACAATTCGGCAAAAATTGGGGAGCGGATTCTACCTTGCTGTATCACACACAGCAGTAGTGCATGAAGCTAAAATTCTACTTATTTAACAAACATGACAAAAACGATAATGAAAATCATATTGTTTTGGATTTCTTAACACTTAAGATAAATTATTTGCTTTTAGTTAGACAAATTGCATTGTGCGTGAAAAGATTTAAGTAAAACTTAGCTTTAATAAAACAAATAATATCTGCATTGCAATATTAAAAAAGAAATGATTTAAAAAAAAACTGTAACCAACTATCAAGTGCAGGTGAAGTAAATCGATCTTAAAACATGTGCCAATAGTTCTAAAACAGTATTCTAATACCATATGTAAAGCTTAGGAAGGTGTAATAAAAAGGTAGTTAGGTATAACAAATCGCTTAATATTCAGAGCAATTTTTCACAAGTGGATGTCGACGGCCGCGTGACTCGAGGGTAACAAAATTACACTTGCACCCGTCGCAGGGAAACACATTCATGTATGAAGGAAGAATAAAAAATATATTTTATGTAATTGTACTTTTCTATTTCGGTAACATTTTTAATCAAATAAATGTATTCCATTTTTTCCATGTTTAGTTTAGTGACTGCGTGATGGTTTTTGTGGGAAAAACTCATCGTTTTTTTATTAATTTCGAGTGTAAAATCCTACCTTTTATAATAAATAGTATTGGAATTTCAATATAACCCTAAATAACCTTTTTTTTATCCATGTATCACGTTAGATTACTAACCATTTATTATTAAAAGCGATATTGACCACGCAGAGCTCCGACTACTAAGCCATACGTTCTTATCAAGCTGCGACGAAATTCTTATGTGCTTGTTACTACATATTTTTATTGTTAGAACCTAGCTACATTCAAAATTTACAGGAGAAGTTTCTTATAAATATATCAGTAAATATTTAAATTAATTTTATAACTTAATTCTACATTAACCCTGTCTGTCTGTCTGTCTGTCTGTAAATAATCTATATGTCTCTAAATAAACAAATGTCACACAAAACATAATGTACGTGTGAAAATCCAAATTGAATATTTTATTTTTACGCAACGACTGAAATAGTATAGCAGCAAGGAACTTAGCACTCCAGTGCACATCTTGCGAACAGCAGGTGTCGAGGGAAAGCCCCTAGATGAGGGGACGCAAGCATTTACAGGATTTTTTGTCGATTTAGACATCTTATGACTTGCTGAAAATCCATTATGACTATTACTGTTGTATTATGGGATAGGAAATACTCGTTATGTAAAATGTCTATTTTATATAAATATATATGTACTTAATGTCTGTATAATATTAATTTTATTGTAATTATGTTTATTTTTCATAGAAATATTAATAGAACTCAACACCCTTTGAAACAATACGATTGTGCTACAACAGATTGCTGTTGCAAATGTCTATTTTTAATACTTATTATATAAAAGTGATATTGATATAAAAAGCAAAATATCTTCTTTTTTCCCTCGCACAAAGTTATTTTAGCAAAAAACCAGCAAACAACGCTATCTATAGAAACTGTTATAAATGTAAATTTACCATTATAAAATTATCTAGAATATATTAATTCAAATTGATTAATTGTTTATTCTACTGCAAGATGCATAAATTATATTTTTTTAAGACATATTGTCCGTGTTTAATACATTGCATGTTAAGAAACATAGATTTTTTCAAACAGTCATTAAAATTTATTTTCAGCATTTTTAACATACGTACTTAAAATGCAACACGCCACTATTAAGTTTAAACTTGTACAAGAAACTATTTATAAATTTGTTATACAAATAGTTATTATGATACGTAAGTCAATTATGAGTTATATAAAATTTTGTACTAAAATGGTGCATAATATAGAGAAATAAACAAAACCACTCATTGATATTTCTGTAATAATAGCCTGATCTGATTGTAGACGCGACGCTTGTAGGTTCGATTCCCGGTTAGGGAAATGAAGTATTCTCATTTCTTCGCTCCGTAAGGACAGACAGTTGTGTTGTGTTCTCAATCTCAAATTGTGGATACCGGAGAACGGAGTATCTCAACACTAGGTTTACTCTGTGCCTTCCCTATTATATGCAGAATGAAGCGTAAATATAAAAAATATATTAAAATAAAAAAAAATCTGATTAATGGTCTTAGTAAATCAGATACATAAATTCAATATTGTAAAATGATAAAATAATATAAGATTTAAAAATTTTATATATAAATAAAAAATATTAGTATTTATCCTTGGAAATGACTTCCAAACACAAAATATTTAAGGAGCAATAATATGCATAAGATAAATTTCATATAATATAAAATAATCTTTACTTCACTAATACTAGATCTTAGAAGTTTCACTTCGTAGGTTCCTATTTAAATGGTTCATAGACATGCACGACCGAGCGGAAGGTAATAAATCGAAGAAAATTTATTGCTCTTATCTGATAACAGTTTGTCGATATACTTACTTGCAATTAAAACGGTTACATTTAGAGGATGATAGAATGAATTACGTAATGTTTGTATATCATTAATTAAATAATTATAATACAGCGTTCAGTTCCGCCACTTAACACGTAATGTCCCGAAATTTAGAGGATATTGAGGAATGGAGTGATCTAACACTAGATTTCCTATGCATACTCTGCGAGATACAGCGTGAAGCTGAAAACGCATAAACTTTGTTTTAGAACAAATACGATTTTAATTGTAATATGCAGTTATGACAACGATACTTTCTTTTATTCGGCATTATTAATTTCACATTACACTCCACTCACACAAAACTATTTTATTCAAAAAATAGATACAAATCTAACCATCAGCTGCTCAGATACCAGAAATCAATTTACAACCTAAAATTCAAAATAGTTAATTTTTGTTCGTTCTACACTCAACACGCACCGAATCAAAACACAAATTGTTCTGTCAATCACGGTGCAGCCCTCGTATGCCCTCGTATGCACTATACCCTATGCAGTTCTTGTTCACTCTGATTTCAAAAGAAAGGGATGTCATTGCACGCTCTCGTATAACAACGGATATTCGTTCCAGAAGCGCCTTTTAAGTGAGATGGTGGTATCGTTTTTAGTGTTAATTTAGCAACTTGTAGCTTTATTTATTTTTTTCACTGCGCGGTATTAGTATAAAATGTGCAAAAATTTTTCCTACTATGTATTGCTGAACAATTGTTTTTTTTTTTTTTATTTAAATATTTCTCAGTTTCACAGCTTCACGCTGTATATCGCACACAGCAGCGTAGGCAGTGGGAACTTGGTGCTAAGACACTCCATTCCCCATATTCCGCTGAATTCTGGAGTCACTGTAGGTTGACTGGCGAGACTCAAGGTCGCACATTGCCATGATACCAGAGCGAAAAAAAAATATATAAATTTAAATATATTATTTCCTCGAGTGGGAATCGAACCACAACCAATTGTCCACAGTCACACATTTGTGCCCCTACGCCATGACTGACTTCAAATATTTTTCAAATATTTACGATGTTTCGGCAAGAAATCGATTTTTGTAAGTAAAGTACTAAGAATAGCAGGTACTATCGCATGGCATGTCGGTCGTAGTCGTAAACTGACTACCTCCACGTACTGACGTGATTTTATTTCCATGTATATATCTAGATTCATACACACGAAACATTTGAATTTGACATCTTTACAATGCTTATTGGGATCTTTCGCGTAAATTAAGACTGCATAAATAACGAATATGATAAGGCGGAAAGCCGGAATTTAGTAGATTTTTGTAAGGATTTTTTTTCAGCTCCCTGCTTTTTTCTGCATAGCAGAGTACGTGGTACAAATTTGGTGTTTAGGATCCTATTATCACTTTCCATTCAAATTTAGAAATATTGGCGGAAAACTTAATGCCGCGCTTGCTTTTTGTTATTCTAAGAAATATTTAGATTAAATAAATATGTAAATTAATGATGAGACAAGTCGTATCGCAGGGGCACGAAGTGTGACTGTAAAATCAACTGGCTGTGGGTTGGATCCTCACTCGAGGAAATGAAATATTGTAATGTAAATACGTTTATATTGTCATTTTCTCCGCTCTGTGTCTGTGTTGAGGAAAAGCGCAATGAGTTCCGACACTCAACACGCAATGCCTCCAGAACTTGGCGGAAAGTGGGGAACCGAGTGTCTTAACACTAGATTCTTTCTGCCTACCCTGCTGTGTGCGGGAAACAGCGTGAAGCTGAGTTTATAAACTAATGATGTTATTAAATAAATATATAATAAAGTCTAATTGCGTTTTATCTGTGTTTGTTTTACATTTCTTAAATTATTTCATATAAATAGCTACTGTCATTATAAAACATACAAACACATACATCCATGTTCAATAGAAAATCGATTTATTCGTTCACGTTAAACAAATAAAATCAACGTAAAGGGATAGAACGTTAAACAGTTTATTCGATTAGAAATAGAGTAATCAATGAGTAAAGAATTTGTAAAGCAAACAACTCCAACTCTATCACTAACAAGCGAAATGACAAAGTCGACTGCACGCTATGGCTACTCAAAGAAACTTATTTCATTTCCTTTTAGATGCTAGAATAATATTTTTTAAATATTAACATATATATGTAAATACGTAAATTTCTCTATATTTTGTAACAGCTTGTTATTGGTCGCGGCGAAACAAGCAATGTCTGAAATGAAAATATCATTTCACTTCTTTAATAAGATACAATACGACATTGAGTTCCGCCATTCAAGAGACAATGTCTCGATTTCGGACGAAAATTGGGGAAGGAAGTATCTTAATACTAGGTTACCTCTGTCTACTTTAGTATATGCGGAATAAAGTATGAACTGACTGATATTTTTTTATGATCACAAATTAAAATAAATTTTAGATTAGATATCCCACCCATTTTTCGTCTGTACGTATTAAAAATAATATATAATTATAGCGCAAAAATATACTTATTATTACGAAAACTATAATAACATGCCAATATAGATTTTCAGAACTGAATAAAGAAATGATAAATTACTTACGTATATCCAAATAATTGAAACCACAAAGCCGAAATAATAAGAACTTGGATACAATTTCTACCTAGCGTGCCTTTAGGGCCGTACAAACCTACGCCGTCCCTTCGTAGAAGAGTAAGGATCGCATTCTTCAATAATGAATTCGGGACCTTAGTATATTCAGAAAAGAATTATATAATATAACTTATTGTTTTTATATTGGGTAGGCACTCTAGTGTAGTATAAAAAAAGACAGCTTCTGTATCCCTCACACAGCTGGGTAGGCAGAGGGAACCTAGTGTTAGGACACTCCGTTCCTCACTTTCTGCCGCATTCTAGAGGCATTGCATGTTGAGTGGCAGAAATCAACGCCACGCTTAGCCTTGACATCAGAGCGTAGAAATGGAAATATAAATTTAAGTAAATAAGTAGTAGGGAGTGGTGCGTTCTGGCTCATTAAATTGATCGCCTTATCAATCAAAATTTTCCGCGGATTTTCTCGCGGGTCGCGGTTTTGATTAATTAATTGACCGCGGATTAAGTTGATTACCCCAGATCCGCGGCTTTTTTCGCGGTTAGTACCCGCCATAGTTTCGAGTCTTTTCATAGAGTAGTAGGGAGAGGTGCGTTCTGGCTCATTAAATTGATCGCCTTATCAATCAAAAT